>NQII01002392.1:289522-353376 GCA_002778355.1 Clitarchus hookeri
AAAAAAAAAACTTTACCGAAATTCGTTTCTTCTACAGTTATTGAGTCCAAAACACGTTAGAAGTTCTGTTCGAGAAAACCGACTTAGCTCCAGCCTATGGGAACTAGATATATACATGTAATAGTTTTATTAACATTTGTATCACCTGGCTGAAGTAACTATATTTCTACAATAAGACAGGCGCATTTTAGCTCATCTGCTTGTTTGTTACGATAATTGACAACTGGTGAGCGGATGCAAGTATATGCTGCAATGGTATTAGCTCTTCGCTGTACCTCGCTGTTCTCATCAGTCACTCAAAACGTAATTCTCTGCAACCGTCGCGTAACTGTAACTTGCAACTTGCTAGCTAGTGGTCGTAATCACAGACTAACGTTGACGTAGACCGACCTCGCTGGCTGCGCACAACCAATCTCCGTGTCCCAACACTGAACTGCTTTTCTGCCAAAAGGTCTCGCGAAAACGGCGTGGATTGTATTCGAGGTTAGAATATTGTTTATGTAAACAAGTGTTTTGAGATGTATGCATACTTCCTCTAACCAATTTGGAATGCAGTTAGATTGAATTCGAATTGGTAAGTGTATTTTATTCATATAAAAATGCTTGTATTTTTTAAAACTGAGACATAAACAAACGCGTTCGTCACTGTTGACCAAGTGACTTTGAAAGTTGTGTCCCTTTGGAGTAGGACAATGTTGGGTACATGCGAAGAAGACAAATAATAGGTCTTATCTCATCTTAAGTCTATAAGTGGAAAAGTAATTCTGCAACAGTCACGAAACTGTGACTTGCAGCTTGCACGGTGATTACCAGTTCCTGCTGCGTGCACCAACGAGTATGCAGAATGGTGCGGAATTCGACCGACAAACTTCGTGAGGTGATTCCTTATGCAAATTCAAGTCAAAAATATGCAAGACTTTCAACTTAAGCTGGATATTAAGGGGGGATAAGAAAGAGCAAGAGATTTTCAACTTCTATATTTTTGCAAAATATCGGAAACGACGTGAAATTAAAATACAATTTTCCGAGCATTGTTTTGTGTTACTGGAATCTTCAACATCAGAACAAACTCTCAATAATACCTCCTCCAGTGATGAAAATAACTGGAATGGCCTACCTCTTTTCGCAGACAACTCTTACCGTCTGGAAACTGCCCAGGACTCACCGTTTTCATGCGAAACAAACAGAGAACTTTCGGCGGGCAACAACACAATTCCAGGTGCGTATGCGGTACGAACACTTCCTTCTTCCCCATCACCAGTGCCGGACTTCCGCCTAGGCGAACAAGGCACCTGCCTATGGCACTAGCCTGGGGGGGTCCCTGATCAGGGGACTAACTGTGTTTTTATTTTATTTATCAAGAAAATTAGATAGGAAAGTACAAATATACNCAACAGTAATTAAATTAATAGACGACACAGGACAATACAGCGCTATTCATTATTACAGTAGCCGAAATTTGATAATTTGGACTATACTTTAGAAAACGAGTGTCGGCACCTGAGAACTCATTTATTGTCTGCTGGGACTGAAAGGGAAAAAAGGTTGTCATCACTGAAGCTATACGAGTATATCCTGAAAAATGACTTCTTGGATATTTATCCAAACACTGGCATTGCGCTTCAGATGCTGTTGTGTACAACAGGGACAAACTGTTCAGCAGAACTATCACTTTCATCGCTAAAGAGAGTTAAGAATTACTTAAGATCTACCACAGAAGAGGAGAGACTTAATTCTCTCTTTATTGTTCATAGTCACAAATAATGCAATCAGTTGACTATACTGAGGTTATCAATTCTTTCGCTGAGAAAAAAGTTCGTCGCGTGCGGAGCACTTATAATTAGGCAAATTTCGTGTGTTTCCTATGTTTGATAATAATAAAAATAATGAGTAAAAAGTATATTTGGCATTTTATTATTATATGTCTATGTCTGCTTGTCTTGTCTATTTTCTAAATTTAAAAACGTTAATCAAGTATAAAATAAAATAGGTTATTTTGTTAAATAACCAAAAAGGGGGCCCGGACTCTGTAATTGCCTAGGGGCCCTGGGTCTCTAAGTCCGGCACTGCCCATCACACTCTAACTGTCGCCGGAAACAAACAGGTAGCTTCAGTACTGTAAGCTTATTGACGTTTGTTACATGTTGTTCAAAGTAAGTGTTAAAAAATGTCCTCTGCCACCATCTGTGCAGTGGGCACAGCAGCATAGAATAGACGCGTGTAGGTACCTATAGGCTATCCACGGTAAAGTGAGAACTTTTGGGGCCCTTGTTACTTTTCCCTTTCAGCCATTTTTATCCTTCAGCCGCCTTTTAAAATAATTATTGTCATACAAGTAATAAACACAGTGGGTATATTCCAACGCACTCGAACGTTAACGTCCAAGGCAAAAAATATATATATTTATTGATTACTAATCCAAAATAGAGGGCTTTCAAAAGTGCTCACTTTACCGTGAATAGCCTATAGTTTTGCCTAAGTGCTAGACACTATTGTTGCAGTCGAAGATTTGTGTGCGTTTTACAATCAAACGGTGGGTCCTGGGCAGATGTAACATGAGGGCCTTGTTTGTTAAAAAGGTCATACTGCTCAATAAACCAGGATAAAATGTTCATAATTCTTGACGGTAAAAAAAAATTGTCTGCATTAAGTGTCTGGATAGTTGTTTAGTTACGATAATTCATTTTTGACTCTGCTTGACACTTTCCAATCCAACCATTTCATTGGCCTAATAAAATGTGAATATGGCTTAATACACAAACAACCGCCAATAACAAAAGAAGCAATTCTAGTGCGTTGAAACCTAGCAAACAGTCAGCCTTATTCGCGAAAAACCGTTATCTCTACTTATAGCGCCAACAAATCGACCAATATTAAAAAATAAACTGAAAGGTACTTACTGAATGCCTGCTCGTCGCGTGAACTGTGTTTAAGTGTTGCAGTGTACATTAAATACACTTAAAAGATATATGTTAAATATCTTGAACATTCGAAAAGAAATCACAATTCACATTATTCCGGAATACAATTTTCGACGTATCCCCTATTTTACAAATATGACTTTAACATGACGAAAAAAAATTGTAAAACTTGTAGGCTTATAGGACATCGCAGTTGGCGACCCGTTATCAGCTACATACTATGAGGCCACTGCTTAGACTCTACAGTCGTCTGAAGAACGAAGGGAAGATTGCACGCCGGGCCAGTGGTTTGCAAGAGTCGAGGCGATCGAGTCATTACGGCGCTGATAGTGCCGGCCTCACCGCTGCCGAGGCCCTGCACGTTCGACGCGGAAAATTGCTCCAGGCACGGCAAGTGGCGAGGTGGCTGGCTACTGGAACAAACTTCCTCATTTTCCCAAGAACTGGGTGTTAATTTCCTGTCCCCTCGCAACCGCATGACGCATCGGGTGGCTTGTGCGTCAAGAACACCTGGCCAAGAGTACTACCCAAGTTCACATCGCTACCATTACTCTGCTTGAAATATAGTCTATTCGCGGTTTCTTCGCACATTTTGAATCGAACCTTTGAAATATGACACCATGTACGACGTGTTTGGTTGTCTCCTAGCTACGTTATGTATCACAAGCGTTTTATACTTGTATTAACATTAACGTACCTTATTTTTGGTTAGATTGAAAATTGATTTAAAATTTATATGCAAATTGTAATATTTCATTTATAATTAATATGAATCTAAATAGTGAAAAAATATGTGATGGTAATGTCTAGTAAGAAATAGTTCCAATGGAAAATGTTATTACACCGACTGCGCACGAATGCGGTGCGTTGTCCCTTTTGGTGTAGTTTTCTAGAACCGGATATGCTTTATTTGCACGGAGCGGAGTAATATCATGAAAGTAGAAATTAGGCAGAGCTTGAGAAAAGTTGAAACTAACCGTGAATGGACTATAGGTATTAAATATTTCACAACTTGTCGTTTCTCAATGAATGGCTGATACATAGACTATTCGCGGTGAAGTGAGCAAAACCTTTGCAAAAAGTAACTGCGCATGACTTGCTACTGTAAAAATGACAGGCAGGCTCCCAGTGTTGCTAGCGAATGAAGCAAAATAGTTGTAAGCCTTGATGTAGAGCGAGTGTACTATTTATATCGATGGTAAATCAAGGTGTTCTTTTACTTTATACGCAGTAATTAAAGTGCGGATTGTCATACGAGTAAAACATTTAAATTGCTTAGAGTTCCACATTTTCACTTCACTGACGCTTGAATCAAGTCATTAGGCCATGGCAATGTAAATTTTACAAACATCGGCAGGATACAAAATCAGGAGAGAAGTAGATCTTAAACAGAGCTATAGAAAGTGCTGACTTTGCCGTGAACGAACAGCCTATTCACACGTGAATTTAATGCCTATGCTACAACTGACATATAACTAACACACATCCACAGTTATGACGATAGGCACACGCGTAACATAAGCACATTGGCTTTGCTCAAATAGATTCAATGCTGACAATATTCATGTTTATAGAAAATAAGGTTAACGAAGTTGGTACAACTTTTTTGTCAAAAATAATTATTTCCGATGCAGCTGAGAAGTATTGAAATTACGAAATTAGTTTCGTTAAAATTTTCACTCTAAGCGCAACTTAAAGCATTCCAAAACTTTCTGAGAAAATATGTATCTGTCAGGGGGGACAACTGTCGAGATCCTGTGGTACACACAGTGACGTGTACATCTGTTACAATTGGTTTCCCAACAGACCAGCAATGACCGTACTTTACACCCCCGACCTGATAGCACTTACCTAGTTGGCCGAAACATCCCGGGACAAGGCATAGGTTCAGCGGGATTCAAAACCACGCCGGGTCAGATTGGATTTATTGCTGAGAACATACGTCAATCTCACTACATATAGACATACTATAAAACTGCTGAGCTACCTCACTTACTGGGCAATTGGTGTGATCGACCATTGGCCAGTAATATCGCGATGGCTACAGCACTGAATAAATAAAACAGCCAGCGTAGTAAAACGTCAACAGCAAACAGCAACCGAGCCTTACAAAGACCGTAGTTACGGCGAGGGCTGTTGTGGACCACGTCACATTTCACACTAAAGGGAACACTACATGTCCGACTGCGTATTTCCCGCTACTCGACATTAAATGAAGCCTTGGAACATTATTCGTTGAATGGCCAGACCCGGTTGGAGGTTCGGGACTGAGTGGCCCAGTATGGTGCCACGCCCTCTAACAGAGTGATGAGTTCCTCGTCATTCTGGTTAAAGCAAGAGCAGACTGCAGAGATAGGAGAGGTAATGCTACCGTTTCTCTACTCATTACCTTCGTTGCAGTCTACCCATGAACATCATTGGAGTCTGGATCTACTGCTAGTTCCAATTACTTTTTATTAATCTCTTCGGTCACATATAAATATAGGTTAAGTACTACAAACGAAAATATTGTTTTGTTTCGAACTGTACAACTATCTACCTACACACCGCTGTGTCACCTGTCACGGCCAATAAAACTGTGCTTGCACTTGAATTACTCGTACCATCATATTACGAGACTGCGGTATATAGTCTAAACAACGAATGATGTCTCCTGCCACGAGAGGGGCCTTTCTTACTGAACGTTTTCTTGTGTACAGTTACTTCATATGATTCACTTCCTCTGTAACGCTCCGTGAATAGGACATTGACGCTGAAAGGGATAATGCATGAATGGTTACACAACTTTCTGTCAAGAGGGTTTCTGCAATGTCTATGCCAGACTTTTCATCTAGCTCCCTCGACACAGAATTAGCTATAGGTATACTTAATGAGGTAGCAATTGCCACAATCGCTGCTATTACAGCCCGGGCCCTCTCTGCCGCGATGCCTGCTACCTTATGTGCATTTCCTATAGCCTATTCGCTGTTTCTTCATAAGTTTTTAATCTAACCTTCGAAAAATCACCCCATGTTTGACGTGTTTGGTTATTTCCTAAATATTCCACATATCACAAGCGTTTATACTTCTGTTAACATAAAAGTGCCCTTTTTTTTTTAATTCAAATTTTATTTTTATTCTATCTATAAATTATAAAATTGCATTTATAATTAATATGAATAACACTAGTGAGAAAACAGGTGTGTTGGTAATGCCTAGTAAGAAATAGTTCTTATGCAAAATATTATTATACCGAGAGCGCACGAATGTGTTGCATTGTTCCTTTGGTGTAATTTTTTAGCTTAGGTTAAGCTTTGTTTGCATCAGACGGAGGAATATCCTGGAAGTAGAACTTCAGCAGGGCTTCAAATAAGTTGGAAGTAACCGTGAACGTGAATGGACTGCATTAGGCACGACCAGCTGGAACTTTGAGCAAATAACATACCTGTACGAAAACAAGCACCGAATCCCATGCCACATGTCTGAGGTAAAACTGGCTACACACTGCGGAAGGAGCCAATGAACAGAAAGCTGAGGCTCGAAAAAAAAAATAGGATCGTGGAGTCTACCTACAGGTAATTTAAGAGTTAGTGGTCAGGGCAAATTTTCTGTATAGTAGTTTGCACGTTCACGAGTATCTCAGCAAAAACTGGAAATACAACTTTGTGACAGAAAAGATTTAAAAATATATATATATATCAATCATCTAGGTCCGTGCAGTTTTGTTTTTATAATGTTAAGTTTTTTCCAAGAGAAAAAATCATGAAAATGGTCAAAAATAGTATTTTTAGGGCTTTACTGCGCAGTTTACTTAATAAGTAGGAGAATAATAAAACTATACAGTCGTAGCAGGTTACCCCACTGTTACAGATGCTATTTGCATAGGAAAGCGTACACAACGGAAGAACTGCACGCAGACTCAGCGCATTGCACGTAGGAGCGACGGGGTGCTGGGAGCGCGCGTTATCGTCGCCCGTATCGCTGTGCCTCGAAAGCGGGGGGAAAAAAGTCTCGGAGCCACGTAGTCTTTACATGTTATTGTCCCTGCGACATGCCTTCCAGGGTGCAGCGAGTCCCCCTGCAAGGCAAGACGGGCCGTCCGCGGAGTCCCCGCCGCCGGCGACGCCGTGCCAGCGCCCTGCCCCGCCGCGGGATCAATATGCCCGTCCACGACGGCTCTTTCGTCACACGTCCACCTCACTCCCGCGGCCGGGAATATCACCTCGCCGCACGTCTTCCGCTCGCTCTCCTACACTCGACACGGACTACAGTCCACCCGTGCTTGCTTACTACGTTCCTGAAGCCCTGCTGGACTTAGCATATTCCTCCGCCTCGTGCAAACGGAGCTTGACCAAGTCTAGAAAAATACACCTGAGGGACAGCGCACCAAATTTGTGCGCACTCTGTGTCATAATATTTTGCATAAGAACTATTTATTACCAGGCGTTACCAACACACCTATTTTCTCTCTATCGTTGTTCATATTAATAATAAGTTAAATAACATAATTGATACATATAATATACATAAAAGTTCAATTTAACCAAAAAATAAGGTACTTTTCTTTAAACACGAGTGTAAAAAGCTTGTGATACACGGCATGTTTAGGAAACAACCAAACACGTCATAAATTGAGTGCTTTTTCAGAGGTTTGATTTGAAAAATGTGGAGAAAACCACAGATAAACCATACAGAGCGATCTCGCTGGCTGCGCACAACTAGTCTCCGTGTTCCAACATTGAACTGCTTTTCTTCCAATACGACTATCATACATGACGTGGATAGGATTTGAGGTTAGAACACTGTTTATGTAAACAAGTGCTTTGAGATGTTTGTACACTTCCTCGAACCTATTTGTAATTCAATTAGGTTAAATCCAAACTAGTAAAAGTATTTATACACATAAAAGGGCTTGTCTTTTCAAAATTAAGATGCTACTTTGACAGCTGTATTGGTGTGGGGTAGGTCAATGTTGGGTTCATGCGCAGGCGACGAATAATCTTTCAATAGGCTGTCACAAAGCGGGAGCACCCGCAGGAAACCCAAACAGTGACCTTCAACTCCCCTTCCTTCCATTCCGCTCATTTAAGTAAAATAAGTCTTACCAAAGACCTTCAAGCAGCAAAGTTTAAATAGTAGAGTACAAACATATAACGCAGTCGCAATAAATTGCGACAATCCGACCATCCCCTGATATGAATTGGAATACAAGATAATTAACCCCCAAAATTGTGAGAAATGATTCAACAAACTGATAGTTTTCTTTCCTTCATCTCGGAGTTTATTTGGTTTTTTTTCTTCTCATAAACTGCCCATATAAAACTACAAGTAGCCAAACAGGCTTTAAAATACGTTACAATTATAATGACTGCTATGAAAATTACATGAAGTAACATTTAATAATGGGTTCCCATAGCAATACATACTAAGCCAAAATATTGTAACATCGCAATATTTCAGAATATATAAAAAAACTTATCTTAAAATGTTTTCCTATACATGCCCTATAAAATGCCCTCATCAAACATGGCAGGATATGCCTTCTGCAAGTTATAATGTTCTCATCGTGAGGTCCTTAATCCAGTATCTCTCTCCCAAGACGAAAGCAACCCCCCTTTAATAGTCGGGATACAAGTTGACCAGGGTATTGAGGAACATCCCAGAAATTTTCGTTGCTTCGAGTCCAGTAACATCCAAATCTCGATGACGTAGAATGTAGCGTCGTACGGTTGCTAGACGCCATCCATACACGTTGGAAGGAGGATCAACGTCGAGGTGAGGGATGGGGGCTACGTCAAGCCTCCACGCCGACAGTCAGCGCTCGCCTGCCAAGACACGCCACCCCCAACGGCACCAACGTCCACGACGACTTACGTCTAACGGGTAACCATCATGGTAAGCCTCAGCTCTGTCGTCGATCTATCCCCATGTTAGGACGTACAATTTTCTGCGCTGAATAATAATGCAGGGTGTACGGTGTTCCAGCACCGTCACAAGACTATTCACAGCATAATGATCACATTTAAGGCCCTCCCAACAGTAATTAACCAATAATAAATATACGTTATCAAATCTTCAGACGTTAACTTTTGAGAGTGGTGAAATGTATACACGGTTTATTAGTCACGTAGCAATGATTATATTAAAAAGTGGCTGAAAGAAAGAAATACATTGAAAGGAAAAATTTTGCAGGGCCTTAAAAAAGTGCTCACTTTGCCGTGAATAGTCTATACCTCGTCTTTAGTTTACACTTGCAGTCCTCGAGATCTTCAGTCACGACAGCTCACGCCTGATATCCAATCACTACAGATGATTTATTGCGAAAATAATTCGTGCCAACCCAGGTAGTCTCCAAACCTCTATGGTTTCCTAACACTTTTACGATTGGATGACAGACATACTCACAAGTTTTCGCAGGCAAATCATGTACGTTCTGTGTGAGAGCAACAAAAATCTCATCGGGTCAGGCAAACGAGGAAATGGTGCCTCGCATGTACTGCAACCTGTAAGGAAAGAACTTTGCAGACATGTGCATAGGACGCTGAAACCCTAACATTCTGCAAGACATTTTCGCGATAAATCACCATCTCTACCAATTACATACTTAGGGAGCAACGACGGGAACACAACCCAGGACGTCTTGCTCACGATGAAAGATTCCACTCGTGGGTAAGGGGAACCGATCAAAGAAAAGAACACAAAATGGCAAAGTGTAAGCTTTGCGTCAGACGGCAATGCACAGAAGCTGAAGGTGATGGGACCTGCTAACTACACTGAAGAGCCAAAAAAACTGGTATAGGCGTGCGTATGCAAATAACAGAGGTATGGAACCAATCAGAGTAACGCGATGCGGTCGGCAGCTGGATCGGTTACTGCTGCTACAACGGCAGGTTATAAAGATTTAAGTAAGTTTGAACGTGGTGTTATAGTCGGCGCACGAGAGATGGGACATAACATCTCCGAGGTAGCGATAACATTTGGATGTTCGCGTACGACCATTTCACGAGTGTACCGTGAATATCGGGAATCCGGTAAAACATCACATCTTCGACATCGCTGCGGCCGGAAAAAGATCGTGAAAGAACGGGACAAACGACGACTGACGAGAATCATTAAACGTGACAGACGTGCAACCCTTTCTCAAATTGGCGCAGATTGGATTTGTGGACTGCCCTGCAGGATTCATGGTGTATATTGCCTCCTGCATACCTTCAGACATTAGTCGAGTCCATGCCACGTCATCTTGCGGCACTTCTGCGTGCTCGGGAGGCCCTACACGATATTAGGCAGGTGTACCAGTTTTTTTTGGCTCTTCAGTGTATAACAGGCGCCAAATCGCTTAATTACTAACTCCGTGCTTCGAAATTCTGCTGTCAAGCCAGAAGTTAAAGGTGTTGGACACGGACCACTACCTCGGTGATTACGTCCCCCGAAGATTCTACCCCAAAATGTGGAATGATTCGCAGTTCCTTCTTTCCGGGCAGTTGAAGAAATTATTCTAGCACCTTATTCCTCACATTATGGTACACACTAAAAATGAACACGGATCGATCACATTTAGTGATAATTAAACCAAATTAGTTAAAACGGCACGAATGAAATTCGGTTAAGGCTTGTTCATCATTTCAATGTGACTGTACGGAAAATTATTAGGTAATTTCTGCTGGTTTGCACTTAATTTCATTCTTACCAGTCACTGGCTGTTAAAGCAATTCCTGTGATTTTGTAAGTCAGCAAACGCGAAATAAAATAAATGTCATATTTCTTTGAAATTTTTGATTGTCACCACTAATTTAAAGGTTACCACAAGTCGTATCTCCAGGTTATTCCGGTTCGCCTCCATTCTGGACTTATTTGTATTTGATTTTTTCATTAATATATATTAGTACTTAAAATAAAAGCTTGTTATGGCGTACTGCATCACTTATATATTTTCCGAAGTAAGTGTAGGTCGACAGTCATCCATATTTTCTCACGTGAGCTAAATAATAAGAAAGGACCAAATGATTCATGTTGAAGATATTATACCACTAGCTAAAACATATTGGATTCTAAAAATCTGATACCATATTATCTGTACTGTAACGTCGGCTTTTAAAAAGTGACTCTAAAAATCTGTTACGGACAAATGCTCTATTCGCGTTAGAGCACATGGCACTATCGTTACGTAGCAGCACTACCGTCACCGTTTTCGAGTTTCTCTTACGTTAACACATCGACGTTGCGGACAAGGCAACGAGAATGGCTTAAATATGGCTGAAATACATACGAAGTATCATAAACCATCGTAAGCAAGAGTAATACTCAAGCTGTCTCCTCTCCAAGCAGTGGCCAAAATATAGGCTAAGTTTGTGAGGCCCAGTGTGACGAAATACTACTTCTCTGAAGAAGTGCACGAGTTTTACAATCACCTTCATTGCAAGCAAATTCGCTTTAACGCATTGCAAAAAAAAAACTGCTTATATTGCATTGTGACTACGCCTCTAGGAAAAATAAAGCTATTGGAAGATTCACACTGAAGTTTGCATGAACAATGAACTCATCAAAAACGTTCCTACTTTGAACATAACCAAACTGTAATTCGCCAAAGAAAATTAAAATTTTACGCTCAGGAGCCATAGCAGAATATCACTAGGGAGAATCATTTCACAGTTCAGTCAAAGTCATCCCAGCCAAAGTGAACATGGGTGGTTTTCCATAATGCTCTGGCGTAGTAACAGCCTCTTTTCACCACAGAAGAAAATGCAAATATGTTCAAGTCGCACTGTGTCATTGTCCAATTGCAAGGTCGATGCAGCCATTGTGTTAAGATTACTGAAACGTTTTTCTCTCAATTTTTAAGCAAAAGGATGACAATTTTCCTTATACCATAGCGTGCTTAAAATGATGCAGACGTAGCTGCAGTCAACCAAGTCCTCTTGTGTCACGTATGTACACAAATATTTTCTTTTTTATAAATAAAATTGATGGCCGAGCACTGGAATACGTTGTTTCAGAAGTATCTGCATCTGAAAGTTTTGCCTCTCTTCCCATTCCGTTTGCAGCATGCCAACGTTTATTCGGCTTTGTTTGATGAACGGTGGGATACCGATTTGTGTAGTGTTTTAAACAGTTCTCTAAGTGAATATAAATTAATAAGGAGTTACTATTGTTCAGTTTTTTCCAGAAATGATATTAAGGCAAAAAAATTTATATCGAAATGTCAAGTGTCTCAAACAGTCCGGTGTCTCGGACCACTCTGAAATCTTGCTAACGCCTCTGTCCAAGAAAAGAAGCAAGACTCGTAATCTGCTTTAAAAAAATATTAATGACTGCAAAACCAGAGTTTAAGGAAGCCACCCTGAACACTCCACCTCCATTAGCACACAACCTAACAGTGCTATTTGTTCCATTTATGGATATCCTTCTACACAAGAGTTTCAAAAATACACAAAAGCCACCATCATCCCTTCTTCCTCGACCTATTATATTGACCACCGATTACTTATAAAATAATGGGTTCTTTTAATTTCACTTCTCAAAATTCAATGGCATGGTTTTCCCAGCTACGCGGAAGAAGAACTTCATAGATTTGCGACTCGTCCCAACCCTAATAAACTAACATCATCGAGTTTTTTTTTCTATAGATGTGTCTGCCATTCTTTCAACCGGAGTTGGCGTGGTGCAAAGAAGAGTGCTGCACTGCACCTACACCGGACTTTCTAAGTTTATAACACAGTAACATACAAGGTCGAGTGAAACGCAAGTACAAAGGATGACGATATTGCTGTTAACGATACTGACTTAAGTAGCATAATTTTGTTTAACGTAAACTATTTATATTTCGGAGAGATGGTGTATGCCAACATACGAGAATCATACCCCAAATAAAAAAAAAATCGCTCATATTTCTTGTGCTACTCCTCTTTAAAAGTTGGCGTAATTTTTGCTACACAAAACACACGAAATGTAGATATGCCGATTGGAAGATCTAATTTTTTCAAGTATGTACTTAAGTCACGTCAGATTCACAGATAAGACAACTGCGTAATTTTGGGAATGTCTGCAGATTGGGGAGCAGAGTGAAACTTGTGATTTTATATGGGATTCCGCTGTGTCTAACATTTCATGAGCCAGCCTCTCTCAGTGACGTAGCCAAAAATGTATCAAGGGAAGGGGGATTACACTGGCCGAAGGGGAAAGAGGGGAGGGTCACACTAGCATTAGCGGTGCTGATGCAAGTTTTGATTATGACAAATACCAGGAGAAAGGTTTTTCACAATATAATAAAATGCAGTATAGTTTATAGCGATTAGATATTTTACCGCAGTTAAAGGTTGTTAATAATTTTGATATTAATTGTTGACAATCTTCGGGGCAAAAAGAAGAGGGGGTTTACAACCGTTCGTATCCCACCCCCGCCAGACTGACTACGCCCCTGCAGCCTGTTATTCGCTTGGTAATTCGTTATATTCTTCGTATTTATGTTATGATTCACTACGGATGCATGGCTCCCAAACTGAACCACTTGCGTGAGAGATAAAATCCATCCCCGAGGATTAACGATTGTGCACTACTACCACCGACCTGTGTTCTTCGATTATCCCTTGTTTCAGCGTGCGTACAGTGGGTACGGCTAACGAAAGTTACAAACACGTCGAGAACGTCAAATTCTGCGCAGCGAAAATATTTTGAAAAATGGGACACAGCAGCCAGTGAATCGCTCTTCCACAGCCGACGCCATGTGTTATCTCACCTCTTGCACATGAATAGTCACATATCACACCTCCACGATGGTTACTGGTGTTGAGGCCACTATGGCGTTCGACCAATACGGTTGCAGGTATGATATGTTGTGTACACGCATATGTATTATTTTAATGTCTCATCTCGTTGACGGCGGGGTCGTTTGAGCATAGACTAAAGATGGCGTAGACTGATTTTCGTCTTCTGCGCAGGTCCTCAACATAAGACTCAACCACAACCAATAAAAAAAGCCAAAGTCACGTGTTCAACAGTGGCGAACGTGTTTGTTTACATATGAATTTTTAACAGACCCATATTTTACATGGACAACATTATTGAACTAATTTGAGTATATTCAAATTATATTAAAACTAGGTTTGTGAAGGTGTGCAAACACCTCGTAGACAGTGTTCTAATTTCAAATCCTATATCCACATGTAAATTGGTTACTGCATAACTGGCATGCGCACTTAAAACCCCATTTTTACTCCAAGCGTTAGAGACGGGAGCAGTTGGCTGGACAGCGAAGAGAGGGAACGAATCGGCGATGGCCTGTATGAAGTACCCATCCGCGGCATTCGCCTGAAGTAATTTCGGGCCGAAAAAAAAAAGACTCTACGGAAAACAGAAATTAGGATAGCCGGGCTGGAAATGCGAGTCCGGTGTGACATCTCTGCGCTGCCGCCCTTGGTGTCTAGCTTATATGTACGCAAGGAGGAGACTTATGTCCACACACCTTGGTTTAATCACTGCGTTACGCTGTAAAATACACACAGTTAAAACTGGTCGACGTCAGTAAAAGATGATTGCGAACCATGAAAACTGCCTTACCGCAATCACCGAATACCGCTGGCTGTTGCAGTGTCTGAGATATTTTTGTTTTAATAGCAATTTTTTTTAGCGTTGAGTAGTATTGCACTAACAGAAATAACTGTAGCAGCTATTACCGTGTGTATGTGTGTGTGTGTGTGTAATTAACGTAGTGCGTGATTCTTCATACGCGTCCTACCTTCCGGTACAATGATCACAACCCCTAACTGGCAGGGAAAGGCATCGTGTTCGATTCGCAGCGCGATGGCAAGAATTTTCCATATGTGTAAAATTTCCTTTCCGAGTTAAGAACTGCATGTTTTATTGTCCTTTAACCTTCGTATCGCGGAAGGTAATGACACAACACCAAATCATCCTGCCTAACACGTCTTGGGCATTTGGACTTGAACAGCCGCCATCATACATACATAACCGGGTCGCGATCAGACAAACGAATCTGAATCATGCTTTGAAAAAAAAAAATACCGTCCGGCACTGCAATACGCTTGATGTAAACAGTAACTGACATATTTACAGTAGAAGTAATGTTGGCAAGAGATTATGAAAATCAGCTTTATTTTTAAGGAACTCAGCGAGGTTCTGGCTTGCTGCGCGGTACGACGAGTAACGGCACTCGCCATGCTGTTGACTCTTTCTTTCCTTTCTCATTGTTACACAATCAACAAATTTCAGCCTTCCAACTTGCGGAGATTTTTTTTAATATTATTTTTTTCACATATACTTTTGGAAACGATTGTGGCGGTAAACACCACAGAACAACTACACGTACTGCGCCAATGCGCGTGCGCTAACCTCATTGGTTCGTGATTTTAATGGCACGTATAAGATGGCGCATCACATGTAAAATACCGGTCGTCTGCCGGGAAGGGTAAAAGTTGACGACATCCACCGTGACGGCACCGCACAACGGCAGTGACGTCACACTTAACAGATCAACCAATCAAGTGCAGGAGTAGGCAACGTCACCGCACAGCCCGCTAGAGAACCGAATTATTTTAGCAAGGCGCTAACAGTCTTATTAAAAGTGTAATGTTCAAAATTGGTGGCCGCAGAAACTGGCTACTTTAATTCATGAACGTTATAATACGAAGTGAAGTATTATTTGAAACATGTTTGTGTTCCTATAGCTTTCGCTCAACAATGTTAACGTATACATACTTCGGAAGAACACACAACATGCAGAATGACGAAACTAAGCAGGATTCTCAAAGGTGCTCAAATAATTGAGCTACCAAAAAAAAATAGTGGGAAGACATTGCAGCGGGTATTATCGCTGTAGCAATTAGTTCACGAAGCATGAAACACAGAGTCCGTAGTCTCACGAACGAATGAACTTTCAGAGTCCTAAAAGTTGTTTTGTGTACAGTTATTTCCATGGCTAAATATTTTCTGTTGAAATGCTGGGTGGGTTGGCAGTTGGACTCAGCTGAGTGTTTTTTTAAGTAAACATCATCTGTGGCGAAAGTATGCATCGCTGTATCCGTGGAAACAACTGTAAACACAGCACTGCCTTCATAATTGTAAAAAAAAAAAAAAAAATTGCATTCGTCGGTGAGACGGACTATACCCCAGTCCGCAAACACGACTCGGCAAACAGGAACAACCTACGACTTCCAAGTCACGCAGGTGCTCGTCGCCGAGATCAGAACAATCGCGTCGAAGGTCACATCCGGCTCGAGCTGAGCCGGAAGCGGAAGTGTCGCTTTGCCGTTATCGCAAACGCTTTGATACATCCGTCGGTTATAAGTTCTGGACGCCGAAGCCCGGCACAGGACCGAAGTGGTGTCGACCGGAGTTGGTCGCCCGTCGACGGAACAGGAACATCACACGCGTAGGATTTCCACTTCGAGCTCGGCGGCGGACTGCAAAGAACTTCGCTGCTCGCATCGCCATTACCAGCAGTACAGTAGCTTAAGGTTGTTCACGGTAATGTGAGCACGTTTGAAATCAACCACTGAAAAATATCATTGCCCATAACTAGACGTATGCTACAGTATATGCAGTCTATCCACGGTTTCTTCACACTTATTGAATCAAACTTTCGAAAAATTACCCATTTATGACGTGCTTGGTTGTTCCATAAGAACCTCATGTATCACAAGCTTTTCATACTTCTGTTTAAAAAAAAGTACCTTGTTTTTAATAAAAATTGAAATTTTACTTATGTTTTAGCTACAAATTACAACATTTCATTTATAATTATTGTGAGTAAAAACGGGAAGAAAATAGTTGAGTTGGTAATACCTAGTAAGAAATAATTCTCATTAAAAATATTATTACCAACGCTGAGTGCGCACGAATGCGGTGCGTTGTCCCTTGGGTGTAATTTTCTAGACTTGTTTAAGTCTTGTTTGCATTGGGTAGGGGGCGGGGGGAGGAATAAACTGGAAGTAGAACTTTAGCAGGGCTTCAGAACAGTTGGAAGTAACTGTGAACGGACTATACACACTGACGCGCAGTCTCCCTGTTAAGTTGGCAGCGAATAAATAAAAATAATTTTTAGATTTAATGTTGTACTGAGAGTGTAATATGTAAATTTGCTGCTACTGTAGTCTATGATATTTTGGTTTCATACACCTAAGAGCACGAATTTGCATACAATTAACACATTTAATTTCCTAAAAATTACTCGGTTTTCACTCGGGTGCCGGATGAATAAAATGGAACAGTCCACGGCAATGCTTATTTTACGCATAGCTGAAGGATACAAAACGAGAGGGAAAGAAGATCCTAAGCAGGGCTTTGAAAAGTGCTTAATTACACGTGGATGGCCTGTAACAATCTGTATTTCTTATCTTATCAGGCTTGCATTATGTTACTCCCGCATCAAATACACATTACTTCCTGCATGCAGCGTCTACGTAGTAACAGCAGGCTACATTTTGCGTATTGATTTCCACAAGTACATTTTGGAAAAGAGTCAGATTTTTTTTTTTTTGGTAACGGTACAACACTGCTTCTAAATCACAAAAATATTAAAATGGGACTTATAAAACACAATTCCGAATATTACCTAAAAAGGCATTACCAAATAACTCCACACGTACGAAAGAATTTTGAATTAAAACTACAACAGTCGGTCGTTAATTGATAAATTATCTACTCATTGGCTGTATGGGATTTTAGTCCTTAAAATATTAAGCAAGTCATCACGGAAGTCGTAAGATTCTACAGCTGCAGTGATGAATCATTTTATGAGCGTATGCTACGCAAACGCAGACTAAACAAACTCGTTCATAACATTGCATTACAAAGCATTAAAGAAAATGCGGAAAAGCTAAGATATATAGCAGTCTCTGAAAATAATGCTATCTTAGATGTTAGGTATACAACTGAGCAGTTCTTTGTTCCGGAAAAGTAAAATTCAAAGAGAATGTGTCTATGTATATAATAGTGGTTTTTTTTTCTTCAAAATTGTTTATATTTATAAATTCTGGAAGATTTTTTTAATTGTCGACAAGTTTGACTATTATACTAGCTATATAAAAAAAACATCCCGTTTCTTAAATATTAGACCTTTCATTTACAGCGTCCATTATATAGGCTATGTTTAAAATGAAACAGGTTATTGATTAGGACGTATTCGACAGTAAAATATAAACTATAAACTATATATACTCCTACACGTGGCAATTGTCTTGTCGAAAGGTTTTTTAGTTTAAAAATTGCTACTGCCAATAGTATCAAACATACACATTCTATACACACGACATAAAGTAATTAATGGAAAACAAAGTGTTCACTGCTTGGGCCAAGTATAGATTCATTTATCAGACACGCCTCATCACATAACCTAAATTTAAGCCGAAACAAATAATACACAGCGCAGAATATTGCTGGAACTAATATTTTATGTTATTATTATAACTATAAGAGAGCGACTTTTCAAATTAAATTGAAATCTGTTTTACTTTAAAGTAAGTTAACGAATGATAACGTAGGTTTATCGGTTCCGAGATTAATGCGGTGTTGTATAGATATAATTATCACTTAAACTAGTAAATTCGCTTCTGAGTGAGCCACACAACGATCACCGCTGCATCTCGTCAGAAAAACAAATTGCACGGGAACCTGTCTCCTACCCGGCAATTTTTGCGCGAATGTAGTCGGACAACAACCGCACGTAAGAAAAAAGTACAGTGCTATGCTGCTAACCACCAAAAGTGGATGTCACAAAATTTTTGCTGTTCGGAAAACATTTCCCAATCGAACACATTTTTAGACTTTTATCCCAGTTATGGGCTTTACATTGAAATTTAAATGAATATCAAAGTAAGAAATCTGCAAAATTGGCGTAGATATTTTATGTATATTTTATGCAAGCTATAGGCTAAAAGCGAATGTAGTAAATATTGTCACAAAGTCTTTCATACAATTTTATTACATAATTTACATAAGTTTGTATTTACTTGAAAATTTCTGAGCACGCTACTAGTTAGAACGCCGGACTATGGCGTCTCATGGTAACGCAGTGCGTCCACCAGTTTATATATTTCCAAAAGGAAAAAGAGAAGGTAAGTTTCATATAATTAACTTTTCCTTTCCTCATTATGGTCTTTTTTTCTTCAGGTATTATATTCCGTAACTTATTTACATTTTCCACGCAAATACAGGACGTTTCTCTCTTTTGTGTGCTTTGTTTAGCCTTATTGCAGGCTATATATCTCACATCCCAATCTATGCGAAATCATCTAAAATTATTTTTTATTACTCATTCTGGCATTTGGTATATGAACATAACAATAGTTATCTAGCGGAAATTTGTGCCAGCGCATCAATTCTCACGGAACGGAGAATTACACAAAATCAGCGGAACTATACCCTGGCCTGCAAAAACAATACTTTTATTTTAATATGCACAGACGATGTTGAAAATGACACGTGCATAAACACAGTAGCATTAAATGCTTACCGTGCTTTCGCCCCCCCCCCCCAAATCAACCGCCCACCAACTCAAAAAATGCCACCTTTCTGAATCCCATGAGCCATATGACCGAGACTGGTGAGTTAATTCTAACAGCGCAGTGTATTTTGGCCTCATTGCAAATGTCGGGCGTGTATTCTGTCATAAACGTTTCTTATCACCATTTGTATGTGAAAAGTGGAACTGACATAACTGGAAAGTAAAGATGCTAACCGGGCGGCGCGCAGTCGCGGATTTAACAGGAGGGGGGTGGGGGGAATGAGTATTTGCCGCCTCGACCCCTCTCCAAAGGGCTCCTCCCTCGGTCTTCTAAATGGCTTTATTGGCCCTAATTGATGTATTCTAAGTATGTTATTAACAATTCGTCCGGTGTTATATGTATATTGCATGTTAATTTTGATCATTTTATTTAAGTATTCAACATTTTGTATCACATAATCAAATAAATTTTAATTTAAAAAATACGAAAGAAATAATCATGAAAGTTATTTTTTTTAATTTTTTTAATATTTAAGTGATTTTGGGAAACTGACTTTAAAGTACCCGCACTAAAACCGGGCCCTTTGGAACGTTTGCCGCCTGCGCGCGTTTTGCTCAAATCCGCCATTGGCGGCGCGCATGTTCTGACAGCTATTCCACGACTGGTTATTAAAAATCCGGGACATTCGCGAACTCATTTCGACGGTAAGACTAGGCTTGACAGTTCTCTGTGTATTTCGGTGGCTGTCAATTTCTTTATTGACGGATGTGACTAGGATCAGCTTTTCTTCTCTTGTCGATTAAGGCGGTCGCCCACCTGAGTTATTTTCGCGTTCGAGGCTCAGAAGCGCGGGAGTGACGTAAGGCCGACACTGCCACGCGCAGTGAATGCGCCATCGCCTCCACACGCAAGCCTCCGAACTGGAGTGCGCTGTTCTCGTCGTGTTCCGTATACCTACGGGATTTTCAGCGGGACCCTATCATTTTACTGGTGGAAAGTGTGCAGAAAGTTTCAATCCAAGCTCCTCTCGTAGCATGCTTCAAGATACACCAGGCTGAAATTATACGTTTTTAACGATGTTGGAGGACTCAAAAACAATATCTATATCATGCTTTACATATTGAAAGTACCATTTAACCCTCGTCTGGGGTACGTTTATCTTTTCGTACGTAAACGTACTGGGGACACGTGTAATAATTTCGTAAAAAAAAAAAGTGTTTTTCAAACACGCCGCAACGCAGTTCAAGCGTCGGGTAAGCTACCGCTGTAAGTTGTGCTTACTCACTCTTTCCACAAATTGGGGTTTGCCGATTCAAGAAGAATTCTTCCAGCTCATAAAAACACTCACGGCTCGTGCTCCAAGTCTATCCTACCATCGCATGGCCTCGCAAAAATTTCCGGTCTACCTTACATGTGAAGTACTGGTTCACGAATCCTCCAGGACATAACACTTATGGCTCGTACTTGAAGTCTAACATATCGCCCGATGATCTATAAAAATTCCCGGGTCTAGCTTTTACGTGAAGTACTCTAAGGCTAGAAACTAAAAAAAAACGAAGGCGTGTTAAATAAACTGTGGTCGCACTATAGAAGCAGCACAAATTTTACTTATTTACTGGCGTTAAGAGTGTTACCAAATCAAGACGTGAATTTTTCCTGTTCCTAGTACACCCATTCGGTTGCTGTGTCAACAGCTCTGATTATTTATACATTCTGCACTGGACCTTTGCTACAGCTATGTTCTGAGAATGGTTCACGACGTTGTGATTTCAACAAGCGTGCATGTTTTCCACCGCGGTTGTGATGTAGAGAATCAGCATAAGTACAGTACGGATCAAAATTATTCTTGTTTGCACACCTTAAACCATCAATTAATGTGAGTCTGAAAGTACAAAGGCATGTTCTAAAAAAACTTTATTATAATGTTTAGGAAACGAAAACATTCATTAAAGGAATATGTTAAGGGTGGAGGCATAAACTCGGAGTCCATTTTATCGTGCCACTATAGGTGCCTGATATTTTTTAGTGTTCATTCTCGTCAACAGACAACGTTTCCACAATATGTACGAACCTTACAATGGTAGAATGTTCACTGGTTGCAACCTTCACTCGAAGACACTTTCTTGTTCGAATTGGCCACGTGGAATTCAGATACTTGTGCGATAAAAGTCTATTACTAACTCAACAGGTCAAGCATCAAAATTGTGCTCCAGTGACAGTGAAGAAACCAACTCTACAATATGTTAACAGATTATAACCAGAAAGTAGAAGTTCCTTGTATCTCGCAGACTGGGTCGTTGCACCCGAAATAAAAGATTTAACTGTGTAAGCGGCTGTGCACTGAGATGTTACGGAATTTGCAAAAAATTTAAATCACAGTCTCCCTGGCTGCACAAATTTAATTCGGGGTAAACAGTCGAGTGTTTGATGCTGCAACTAGACTACATGCATTATGCCTGTAAGAATGTTTGCCTTACACCTTTCTCACCCCACACCTTTTCAAATTGTTTCTATTATATTAGGTTACGTGTCTCATGATTCTCCTTTCGTACCAGGAGTTATTCCCCAAGCTGTTTTTTTTTTCGACGTGCAGCATTAACGGTTGAGCCCAAATGTTTACATGCACTCATTGTAGTGGTCACACCTACCCCATTAGCCACTTGCTACGGATGTCCTCGAGTCCATGGAGACGTAATACCACAAAGTCTATGACATATAACAAGAGAAAGCAGAAACGCTACCTCACGACGAATTCAGATCGTTTAAGACGACACCACCACGTTTGGTGGTTCAGCTGCAAATAATGTTTTAAAGATTATTTGGTTTAAAGAAGTCTAAAACACGTACGTGTAAACCACCCAAAAAAACAATATAAAGAAACGACACTCGTCTTCTTTTAAGTCCGATTTATTGACCACAAACTCCCAAAGAATTTTAAGACTCGTGACTTTTCGAAGAAATGTATAGCATCACTGCAACGCTAGCACAGAAAGATTCATATTGATATCAACTTTGAAGACGTGACATTACGAAGAAAAATTGAGGATGCCGAAAATTTGCGGAGTGGGAAAAAAAAAAAAAAATTGAGGACTGAAAGGAAAGTGAACTCGGGAGAAATCTATGCTTCTAGATTGATGTGACTCTTCGTGCACTATGGCACACTCCCTTGGAGGGTTTGGCGGGGAAAGAAGAGCCCAGGAAGGAGTGAGCGAAGCAATGGAAAGCGAAACACGCTCGCGGCCGAAGATTAATGACACAGCTGTACAAACTTCAACGAACGTCAGAAATGGGAGTGCCTATACATCGTTTTGAAGGAAGCATTACGATTACATACATAGGCAGCCGAGTCCAGCGGAATGATTATAAACGTAGCTAGGGATAAGAAAACTTCCCTTGTTTGATGACTTAAAGTTCTTTTCACCACAAAATAGTTGAGTTCGACGATTGGCTGCGCGAGGCTGTAGGAACGGGCCTTGTGTCTGATTGGCTACTGCGTGCTGCGAAAGATTCCCTATTGGCTGGGCTGCCGGCTGGCGAGTAAGTTACCAGGCACTGACTGGCGAACGGCATTCCGGACATGTTGTTAACCAGTGACGCCTTTTTTTTCTGGCGCGTGCGGCTGGGATTCGCGGTATAAGTGGCTGTTTTACCTCCGTGTCTGTCTATTCTCGAGCCCCAGCTGATTGTTCACTGGCTACAGCCTCACGATGTCCCAGTCAGGGGTTCCCTCAGCTGACTTTGATTGGGCTTGCGTCCAGGCAACACCTACGTTTCCCAACGCCCACGAGGTCAGACGACCTTGGACTCGTGCTTTACACGCTGGACTTAGTCTAAACACAAAAGCCGGGAGATAGTGGGATACGGACATTCTTTATACAAAGAGAATATGACTAGTGGGGCAGATAAGTGACATGGGACGGGGCCTGGGTTCTGCACCCTGCGGGGCCTGCCGACACATTTGGATTACTACTTAGTCCATATGTAATATAGTATTGGGAAATATCACTACGAGTTATCGCATAGATGTCGCAACTCCAGAAATGGCTTCACGGCTGGGGGCTGTAACAAACAAAGATTTGTTGTTGTTATTATTATTGTTACTGTTATTATTATTGTCCCACGGTGTATAGCCAGTTTTACTTCACAACAAATAGCACGGAATTCGGTCTTTGTTTTCTCACCAGTTTGATACTACACTGATTCAGAGCAGCCCCAGGCGTTTCTAATGAACTGTGATACAGTTGCACAAATTATTGGAATGTAAGCCTACCTCTGTTTGAAGTTTAGCTTGTTCTCAAATGAATTCGCGAAATTTTCCAGTCCAATGACACAGAATACCGAAACTATTCGCTCGCACATAAGCACACTTATTAATATTTTACGAATTAAAAATAAAGCTTGAAAATGAACTACATACTGTCCACGCGTTTCTAACTTTAATTCAAAACATTAATACTGGTTCATGTTTTGCGGGAATTGGAAATTAACATTCGTTTTTAATTAATTTATGTAACAGGTTCTCCAATAATGGACAGTG
The DNA here is from genome assembly GCA_002778355.1 of Clitarchus hookeri. Lineage (NCBI taxonomy): Eukaryota > Metazoa > Arthropoda > Insecta > Phasmatodea > Phasmatidae > Clitarchus > Clitarchus hookeri. Next base: position 313,420 of record NQII01002392.1, read on the forward strand.
ATCGCCGCAAAGGATAAACTAATGTGTATGATCTGACTGTGAAAAATAAACTCCCCAGTTATAATGCAGAAACATTATCGGATAATGTCTTAGAAACCCAAACCAACAAAGAAATGGCTTGATCGGAGGCTGAAAAAAATTCCAAGAAACGGGCAGTGTGCTACAGAAGAAAGGAGCTGGTACGCATTTTTCGTTTGCGGAGTAGGTACCTCGAATTCAAGGTGCACTTTCTCTTCTCTATAGTCTCAAGAATTTAATACGCGAAGCAAGCCGAAAATTGCAAATATCGCGTACATCTAGTGCTCCACAAGAGGTTGAAACTGAACGCCGACAAATTGTAAACAGTGCAGAAAATACCAAATGAAAAGCACCGACGGGCACAATTCACCAAGTTCATAGGCCTACTGGGTCACACGGATCATAATAAACTGTTTCTCAAAAATGTCGCGTTCAGTGATGAAGCAATTATGAGCATTACATTTCAACGATAAACATTTGGTGAGCGCTCTTCGAAAGACGCGTAATTGGACCCTTCCAGGGGACAACAATGCAGCCTAAACTACACGCCGTATAGAAGCTGGAAGGTAGGCAGTCTCGCGGATTCTTTCAGCGTATCTGACGATGTTCTCGGCGAATTCGTTATCAACCCGCAATTTCTTTAATTAGAGGCAAGGGCTTGCACCCCGTTTCCGCTACCGCCAAGATCAGGGCAGGAATGAAATTCCGTGGTAAACTTCGATAACCGAGTCGCTGAAACTTCCCTTCTGCGCTTCTTCCGATAGCGGCGCCCATTGCACTCACTTTCACAGAGCTTCCTTCGCGCTACACTCGCCTTGTCCTGGATTTGCCGGTCCGTAAGGAAATATGCGGGCACCGCACGACCACAGCATGAGGGAGGACGTCTGTACTGAACATCACGATAGGATGACAATATGTAAATCCTTTCCTGTACATTACTTGTTTTCTGGTTACACTAACATTTTTTTTTTTTTTTTTTTTTTTTTTTTNAATTCTTTGGAAACTAACTGTGCCAAGATTATTATTATTATTATTAGCACTACAAGTTAAGTATAGAACACTTTAAAAACGTTACTGTATAATCTGTTAAATTAATGTTAAATTTTAACAAACGAGTACAGAGCTCCTGTTCTTTATAAACATGGAAATACATCAATATTACTGTACGTTTCATAAAACAATACGTTGTAAACACGCAATATTTCACTTGTAGTGTTACACAAAAAACTTTTGGCCGAGGTTATCAACTCGTAAACGGCTTCTGGGGGAACTGGCGTAAATACTAAATATCACACACAAATATTTATCAAAGCTTTCAGAATAACATCACATGTCGCTAATATCAGAAAACACATTCATCCGAAGTTTAAGGTTTATTCTAGGTTTAAAATGTATACCGAGTTGAACTGCACGAAAACAGCACATTTTCCAGGTCGGCATGTTATGTGAAATTCCAAGAATTTATGGGACAAGAAACTACGCTGAAATACAGTATAAAGCAATAATAAACACTGCCACTTCACTCGGATCGGAACAGATACAAAAACATGTTTTGTTTATTAAGGTAATGAATACTTTCTTTTATGAGTTACGAACTGCCGCTTAAAACCACGCTGGTCGTGAAACGCTTTTTAGTTGGCACGGAAGTGCGAAAAAAAAAAAAAACTATGAACCAGGTGACTTGAACGTTGCGTCAGACTTAGTGATGATGAGAAAGAGTTAGAAACGTAAATATGTTACAGTCACGACAAATTATATTCTTATTTGCATACAACAAAAAGGAACTAAATAGCATGACATTTTTTTTTTTTTATGACTAGTAAAACGTTAAAACACGAAACTTCTCGTTGTCCACTGCCAATTCAACTGTGAGTATTGCGGTAATTACTCACTTTAAAATATATGCAGTTACGGGCAGTCATTTTTTTTTCAAATGTTGATTTAAAAAAAGTGCTTACTTTATCGTGAACCACGTATCCATCANAGCCATCCATCACTACATTGCATATACAATCCTAGTCCCCAGAGTCCACATCTCAAGTTCCCACAAACAGCTAAGATGCTGGAAAAAGTTCACTAGAAAACAAACATATTTAAACAATTTTTACGTATATACAGACGAGACAAGACTTGTTCCTTTGAAGAACTTGAAAGCCTGTTAAGCTGCGAGCTGCGGTAGTGAAACGCATCAGTGTAAGCAAACAGGCGTTATCGCAGAAGGTTAGTAACCAGGGAATTTCTTAAGTTCAAGCGGTGAAGTTTAAGCGTTATAAAACACTCGTACTTTCTTATTACTTTTGTGATTGGCCCACTCGTTTGCTGACACGCCCCCCGCGGGACTGCAAACCAGTCACACACGCGTATACAGAGAACCCCGGGCGTATCACGTACAACCTAGCGCACAGAACAAAGCCCCGAAGTAGACGAATGCTCAGACACGAAAAGGCGAGGCGGTTCCTCTGATGCTGACGTGCTCACTCACTGATCGTCTGCGCAGAGGCTTCGGAACGAGCCTCGTGTCTAATTGGCCACTGCCTGCTGCGAAGGATCTCCTGCTGGCTGGGCTGCCAGCTGGCACGTCAGTTACCAGGGGCGCTGATTAGCGAATGGCGTTCTGTCACATTGCCGGGCCGGCGACGACATTTTGCTGACGCGCGAGGTTGTAGTTCGCGTTAGCTGTTTCGCATCTGTATTCTTAAGTACTCTGTGATAAAGAGCTCACAATGAAGGCGCCGGGCAATGAACAAACGACAGCGCGTGGATTGCATACAGAACTTTCCAGTTCACCCAAGCCGTCAAATTCCCGGGGTCTCCACAACCAGAAGGATTAGTATGTTGATCGGTTAAACTAGGTTTTCCACATTAAGGCAAATACAAAAACACAAATAATAAAAAGCATGTATTAAGACCGTAAGTCGCATTTTTGCAAGTGGTTTCCTTCCAAAGTAAGCTAATTTTGCGAATTATTACACTTCAAACATCGCACGACTGGAGCCGAAAAAATAATCGCTGGTGTGGCTGTGTTGTGGAAATAGCCGTATGTTTTACATGAATACGTCTGCGTTAGAGGGTATGTATAGGCTATTCGCTGTTTCTTCACACTTTTTTGTATCAAGCCTTTGAAAAATCCCCTCATGTATGACGTGTTTGGTTGTTCCCTAAATATACCATATATAACAAGTGTTTTATATTTCATTTTAAGGTATCATTTTTTGTTAAATTGAACTTTTACTTATGTTTCATTTATAGATCATCATATTTAGTTTATAATTAACATAAATAAAACAGAGAGAAAAAAAGGTATGTTGGGAATTCCTAATAAGAAGTAGTTCTCATGCAAAATATGATTAAAGTGAGTGTCCACGAATGCGGCGCACTGTCCCTTTCGTGTAATTGTATAGACTTGGTTAAGCTATGTTCGTATGAGGCGGAGGAATACCCTGAAAGAAACTTCTGCAGGGCTTCAGAAAAATGGAAGTAACCGTGAATGGACTATTTTTTCTTTGGGATGTGGGAATGAAATAAAAGAAACGAAATTTATACGTGGCTTTTATGACTTAAATAGACAGGCATGGGCGAGATCTTTCGTTTGGCACTAGAATATCAGAGTCGCGAGATGTACCGCCCAGAAAGTTTCGTCCCCAACCGCGCCTCGCGCATGACCGGCGAAAACTCAAGATCATGTTCGCATCGTAGTCGTATATAGGCTGTCCACGGTAAAGTGAGCACTTTTAAGGCCCTAGTTACTTTTTTTCTTTCGGCCATTTTTTATTATTTAACCACCTGTTTTAAACAAATATTACCATGTAAGTAATAAACACAGCGTGTATATTTCACCGAACGTCTAGGGCTAAAATAAACTATACTTGTTGGCTATTATTTAAAATGCGAGGGCTTTCAAAAGTGTTCACTTTACCGTGAATATCCTATACTAGATCGAACCATAGACTAAAAATGAGGTAGACCGCTTAATAGTCTTCTGCGCATGTACTCAACATTGACCTACCCCAAACCATGACAACTGTCAAAATCACATGATCAACAGTGATGAACGCATTTGTTTGTTAATTAAATTTTAAATAACAAGCACTATTATATTAATAAAATACTTTTACCCATTTGAATTTAATTAAACTGCATTATAAATTGGTTAGGAGAATTATAAAAACCTATAAAAGCACTTGTTTACTAAGAAGTGTGCTAACCTCAAATCGAATCCACGCCGTTTTTGCTAGTCGTATTGGCAGAAAAGCAGTTCAACGTTCGGGCACGGAGACTGGTTGTGCGCAGCCAGCGAGGTCGGTCTACCCCACCTTCATTTATTTCAATCACGTCATTAGTCACGACGCTACAGTGTCGGAATGGATCATCCTGCACAAACGTTACGTCGCCGTCGCCACCCTGGCACCCCCATGAGTCAGTCTGATCCTAACGACGCGTTCACGTCAATAAAGCCCAAGTAGTGTAAAGACGCTTGAAACGGCCAGCCGTGCAGTTGTCGCCGTCACGTGACGAAGCGTAGCGAGGCGGTCACGTACGCGTGCGGCTCGCTCGCTCGGGGCGTGCCCTGGTAAGGCCGCGCCGGTCAAGGTCGCGGGCGAGATACAACTTACGTGCGGTCGAGCGCAGGGTCTTGCCGCATCTAGCTGGCGCATCTGGCGAGGCCACGCCCATAGTTGCCAACCGTAGGGACACGCCCCTAATTGAAGGGATTTTTCATCATTTTGGGTTGCCGTGCAGACGAACCAAAATTTTCATGGGGAATGTACGGACATTTCAATAATTTTTAAATGATGGGCTCAGAACACCTTAATTCTCCTTTAAAGACTCCCCACGGTTATTTGAAAACTTTTTAAATCAACATATGAAAAATGTCACTACCTCCATACCTGAACATAGTCTAACGGGCACACCGAGTGATGAGTGCTCGGTAAAGTTGGTAACGATTGAACGAAAGTAGTACTATGTTTTATCGTTGATTTAAAAGTGTTAGATAATAAACATTTGTAAATATTGAAATTATTAATTTTTCTTCTGCTCATTTTTAATGCACGTAAGTGTAAGAAACAGCAAATTTGTAAACTATTTACTTTTTTAAAAGTTCCCCAGTTTTACTTGACCGACGCACGAGCCGGCGCATGAATAAAGTGATGAGGCCCGTAATGTAACTTTTATATATGGCGGAATAATACACGATGTTCAAAAAGTAGATTTTAAACAGGGCTTTCAAAAGTGCTCAGTTTACCGTGAAAAGCCTATAGTAACCAATTCTTCCCTTAAAGCACTGGAAAAAGATCGCAGTACACTGATATCTAGGTGAGCAACGTATTACTACCAACAGGGTTGCAATATACGACTTAAAAACGTGGTAAATGTTCATGTGATATAGAAACTATAAGCGAAGAATGCTAAGGTAAGTGCCAAAGCACTCGTACATTTTCGAGTTTTATTGTTATGTGGTGTGCATTTTTAAACTTTTGAATTTTCTTACGTGCATTTTAATTGATTGTAGGGGGCTTTTGTCTCATTATATGGACTATTTTACCTGTCCGTGGGTAAATGGCCAAAAAATGATTGGCAGCATTGCGCACTGCTTGTTTCGTTTCCTAACCACCGGACGTTCTCGGGTCCACAGACTATAGATGAGGTAAAACCGATTCTTCGTCTTGTGCGCATGTGCCCGACCTTACACACGCCAATATAATTGTCAAAGCCACATTGCCGATAGGGATTTCCGAAGTCATAAGTTGGGCAGGGACGTGCCTGACTGGACCTTGCAAAGTGCGTTCTGTGCATTGCTGGCTCACGTACAATAAGGATAAAAAACTACTGTGTCTCATCAACCAGAGAAATTACTTAGTAGAAATCAAAACAATTATCTTGTAATTTTGCAGGAAAATAATTTGAGAATTACTGCACCCGTTGTAATTCTACAGGATATTTGTTGGTATGTTACATTACTTTTTGTACAATACTGAATATATTCTGTACACCGTTCAAGAAATTTCTTGCTAAGTTTACTAAGATTTATTTGTAGTGTTACCTATAAAATTTTTGGCTAAAAGCTTCTAAACTTTTTTTGTAAAAGTACAAAAAAATTGTTACAGTGCATTTTATTTCCGTTTTCTGTCTTCGCGAGTTGAGATAGAATCACTGCGAAAGGGCGGTTGCATTGTTTGGCGGCAAAAATTATGTAAAAGCACTTCAAATTGTAGTTTGCAAATAATGTTGCATGAAATGAACAAAAGAAATTCCACATTTGTTATTTTTTTCACGGGAAATTCGAAAAAAAAAAAAGAAGGTACTTTTGGCTAACTTGCGGTAATTCGTCCTCGCTTGTTCTATCAACACTGACGTCAATGCTCCGCGGGGTCGCCGCTTGAGGGCTACTTATTTTTGTCGTACACGTCAAGCAACTTTCACAACCTGATGAGTAAGGGCAGGGAAATTTGGCGTGTTCAGCTACCTGTAATCCAGACTCCGCAGTTCTTATACGATCGAGGCTCACCCGTCTGTACGTTGGCTGCTGCACAACCGAAGCGCCAATTATAGTATATCCCAGGCCAGGCCAGTTGCGAACACAGGATTTTATTTTGCGAGAGGCTGAACCTCGATTCATCAAGTGGGCACTTTGCACAATAAGAAAAAAACACGTTTTCTGAATCTAAAATATATTTTAATTTCAAGTTCGCACTCAAGAAAAACCTTATTGCAATTGTTTATTTCAATTTTCAGTACATTATTATCAGTTAATTTTCCAAAATTTGTCCATATTTAATTATGCTTTGCATTTCATTGGCTTGTTCATCGCGACATATTTAATGATAGCCAAAAACGTACACCCTGAGCATAGGCTGCTGATCAACTGCCGATCTCGAGTTAAAAGTTGGTAAACTTGGTCAGCACTGCACTGCACAGCACTGCTCTGCACATCACACTGACGTCACAGGTCATGTGAGCCAATAACATTTCATAACTGCGTCAGCACTGCACTCTACTGCACGCCATCAATTCAATGTAGCAGAGCATTGACATTCTATCTATAGACTGTTCACGGTAAAGTGTGCGCTTTTAAGGCCCAAGTTACTTTTTCCTTTCAGCCATTTTTCATCCTTCAACCACCTTTTTAAATAAATATTGCCATGCAAGCAATAAACACAGTGTGCGTATTCCACTGCACTCAGAAGTTAACGTCTAAGGCTAAAATAAAATATATCTATTGACTATTATTCCAAATGAGAGGGCTTTCAAAAGTGCTCACTTTACCGTGAACAACGTGTATCAACATTTTGGTTTTATGGAAATTTGGATTTCTGAAAGATTTAATCGATCTACAAGAGGACCAACAGGGATTTGTTGTGAATGTTTCACCTCTGTCTATGAAAAAGATGGTAGCAATTCAGAGCTAACCGAAGAATGCCTTCATGTGAAAACCTTCCTTGACGAAAACAAAGGCAATTTGGAGCTTGAGCATCGTAATGACGATTCTGATAATGAAAATGATGTTGAAGCAGAAGTTAAAATCAAATACGTGGACGAAAATTTGGAATGAGTTAAAAAAAAGTTAAGTGTAGATCTATTTCTACAAACAAGTTGAATTTAAGAATCATTTACTGTTATCTTTGAGAAAATCGATTGTTGCAAGCATTTCCCAATGTGGAAATCTTTCTGAGGAAGTTCATATCAATGATGGTGACAAATGCTTCAGGTGAATGGTCATTTTCAAAACTGAAGGTCATCAAAAGTAAGTACTTTGCGACAGGAATGCTTAAATAATGTAAGCATTCTTCGTATTGAACGTGATTTAATGAGAGTCTTGGACTTTAATGATGTAATCGAAGACCTTGCTGTAAGAAAATGTAGAGATAAACTCATGAAACTTTAACTTGATTATATGGACATGCAGTATAAGAGTTTCTACCTATCAAAAAGGTTAAAATAAGCGTTATGTAACACAAACATTACAATTTTTTTTTACCAGTTTCACTTTTAAAAGTGACTCATTGAAAGCACTGGACTTCAGTGGTGACATCAGAGATTTTCCTCCAGAAAATGCTAAAATANTTCTGAGGAAGTTCATATCAATGATGGTGACAAATGCTTCAGGTGAATGGTCATTTTCAAAACTGAAGGTCATCAAAAGTAAGTACTTTGCGACAGGAATGCTTAAATAATGTAAGCATTCTTCATATTGAACGTGATTTAATGAGAGTCTTGGACTTTAATGATGTAATCGAAGACCTTGCTGCAAGAAAATGTAGAGATAAACTCATGAAACTTTAACTTGATTATATGGACATGCAGTATAAGAGTTTCTACCTATCAAAAAGGTTAAAATAAGCGTTATGTAACACAAACATTACAATTTTTTTTTACCAGTTTCGCTTTTAAAAGTGACTCATTGAAAGCACTGGACTTCAGTGGTGACATCAGAGATTTTCCTCCAGAAAATGCTAAAATAAACTCATTAAACTCTATTATTTTTTATATGTGCATCTGTTTCTACCTATACAATTTATATATGTAGATTTATATTGGTTTTAAAGACTGGAAATTGTATTCTCTCCATATTTTATGTCATAGGAACAAAATTATAATATTGTAATGTAGTGAAGAATGTGATGTTTGTATATAATAATTTAAAGATCATGAACCACCGAAAAATTTGATTCACTTACAGTTAAACTAAAAATAACAGCAAGCAACAATATGTGTGTTCTACTTCGTTTCGTGCTAAATACAACTTTTGAGAAAAGTGGGGAAGGGGACTCACTTTGTGGGGAGGGCACCTCACCTTGTAGAGAGGGAGTCTCACCTTAGGGTAGAGCCGGGGGCCTCACCGATCTTTAACACGGGTCTGACGACCAGGGTCTGAATCCCAGTCGAGCCATCGTGTTTTCCGGCGGCAGCAATACAGCTCCAAGAGAGTAGGTAATACCATAAACTACAATAATGCCTGCTTTGATAGTGGACTCCATTTGCGGTGTGATCCGTGCGCTGCGAGGGAGCCGTGACCGAGCCAGAGCATCCGCGAGGCAGGTACGACGGGAGACATGAGTTTGAGCAGAACGACGGCTCGCGTGTCTCGAGAAGCAGTGGCGTGGCCATGATGTGGACGGACGGTCCCGAGGTTCACGAGCGTGTCTGGCCACACTAGACTCGCAAAAAAAAGGCCAGATCTGCACTACTTAAACACGCCTTCCTATCGGCACTCAAGTTTCCGCGAGACTCGCTCGCGTGCACCCGTGCTGTGCACGGTTTCCAGATAATAGTCTTTAGGCGAGCCGTTGTGACGTGGTCCAGGTAGCAATTGCAACTACTTCTTACGGTATAGTGGGCTGTGAGTGGTCAGAATCCTCGGCGGTCGTGCTCACCGAGGCTACGAACTTAATGAGGCTAGAACGCCAAACCCGGAGCAGTGACTTATGGTGAACTGTTGCAAGGTAAGCTGACGTTAGCTGTGTGCTGTACCCTGTTGCTTGCTGGTTTACACTCCCACCATTAAAACGTAACTCGGCAACTGACGAAACAGGACGCATGTAATGGGTGCCTTGCTGCTCGCTTGTGAGTGGTCGGAATGCATTCAGTTTCCCTAGACTGCACGGTGGTTACTGGCTCCTGCTGCGTGCACCGAGAATGTACAGCAGTGAGCAAGCACGAGCTTGCCCTGCAACACATCACCACACGCCACTGCCGGTAAGCTACACGCATTTGGCTGAAGTAGAGAAATGATGGCACAGATAACGCTAATTATTTCTCTCTTGTTTTCTATGTCATTCACGGAGATTATCTACCAGTATATTGTCATTTGTGCAAACCGAATCTGGTATGAAACATATTAATATCCTGTTTCCTATAAATGAAGGCAATCCTCGGCATCGTTTGCAGGTTGTACGTGCTGCTAATGCTGAAGACAATGATAATGATGCTGTGTGTCATAGACAGGTAACAAGCGTTGGGGAGGGAGGGCAAGCATAGTGACAGCATAAAAAAAAATACATTCCTTTCTAGAAACATTACTTTATTTGCTGTGCTGTATAGTTCATTTCATATAAGAAGGCCACATTCTGACAGTCAGTGAGTGGTACTTGACGTATTCAAAACAAACAACGTGCCATTTACAAAATCCTGTATCAGCTGATGCATGAACGAACAAAAGTTAATATTACGTTGGCTATTCTGAGTGCACTGCCGACGCACATTCGACCAGCCGAAAATACGCCATAAAAAAGAGTTCCAAGGTGAATTAATACATTTTATTTTACGTGGTCATAAAACAGCAGTTTTTAGTGTTTAAAATTAATCTTCGTGCTAAAGTAGAAATGTATAGGTGTTCAAAATTAAAGTCACATTAAAACGATCCATATCCAAATGAAAGGCAATTTCAAAAACTTTTCTCACGTCTTATCCCCCCCTCTCAAACACGGCTTTCCTTACGTGTTTGATATTAATTCCAAAAGCATACAGAAATATTGCATAATATTGTTGGATTTTTTTTTCTAATAGTCTGACGAAAAATATTTCAAATTCCTTTCGTTCCGAGCCAGTAATAGAAAAACAGTAAACTACACAAAGACGCTACCTCTTGAGAAAAAATGCAGCTCAGAGCACGCGCTGAAATGTTGTGCGCGCCATCTGTGAGGTTCTTTTCGAAGTATAACATGCCAGAAGAGAATAGCTTTCGTTTGCTTTATATAATAAATTTACGAACATATACCAATAGCTTTATTTTTCGCGATTTCTACATAATTTTTAAAGTAACATATATTTCGTGTACAGCGTTTACGAACGAACCTACACAAGCCCTCCAAACACTCTCGCCGCCTGCCGTGCCACCCAAGTAGTTCACCAATTGCCGCACGAAGCAGCACCTACTGGACGCGCTGACTCGTCGCACCCAGTTGATGGCGAATGGATACATAAACGTAAAGTAAACATTGGCGCGGCGATCGTCAACTGTCAAGAATGTGGCCTTCATATATGGTACAGAGTATACTACACTTGTTTGTACTACTTTGCGCTCAGCAAAGCTATTTATAGCTTGTATGCGGTTAATTAGTTCTGAAACCAACCTTTGAAAAATTCTGACACACACACACACACACACACACACACACACACACACCGGCATGCTTTCTGTTATGTTGGAAGCGATGTAGTAAAAGTAGTATCAAATATTAACGTCATATCAACAGAATGAATGAAATTTAAACGTTTCAATATGTCAAAACTGAAAATTTTTTTTTTTTTTTTTTTTTTGTGGTTTGCACAAGTACATGTAACAACTGACATACCAGTAGCTAGTTCGTATAATTGTCATAATTTCACTTAATAAATTCATTAATAAAATTATTAGTTGGGTGGGTCCATAACTATGTCAATTTTATTTATGGTGGATGCAAAGGTGGATACAATGTGGGAGCTAAAGGGAGCTTGAGCCCTCCCCCTCAACCAAGAAGTTTGATTTTACACTGAATAAGAAAAGATAATTCTTAAAACCAAGTAAACTGTTAATAACGAAATATTAATGTTTACATTCAGTATAGTAGCAAGAAATTTTAAGAAATATTTATTTAACTTATCCACAAAGTACTGGCATGGATTATCCGGACACAGGTACACCAAAGTCATTTTTTTAATCACTGGTAAAACTAACTATGAAAATAATTAAGTCATAGATTTATTTACGATCAGTACTCTAATTGATGTACCAAATATGCTTCCTTATGTAGACGAAATTATATACAGTTTCCTGTTTTTTGGTTAAATAACTTCATGAACTTGATCTAGTTGCACACTGTGCCTTCCATTTATACCACTGAAACCTAATGCTTCCTGGTAAGCATGTGGTTTGAAGGTAATGCACAGTGCCCTGCCACTCATGTAGTCCCCTCCTTGGTGGCTCTCTCGATCCTTGATCCGCCACTGTGGGGGGAAGGACAAGAAATTGACAGAAAACTAGATAAAGCAGAGCTTTCGAAATTGCTCAACAACTTAACAGGCTGGAGTACTTAATGCTCAAGCCCACACCGCCAAACCTCCCTTGCTTAACACCCGCAACCGAAATTCACAACCCAGTCTTCAAATGAACCTCAACAAGGAGACCGATAACAGGTACCGAATATTTACATAACACACATCACTTTATCCTTTAGATATGTACGGTAAATATTGTTATCGTATTGAGGTTCGCTTTCCCACCTACTCCTTACCCACCGGTGGTGCAGATGAATCATGATGTGGCATGACTGAATTCCTGCTTGATTGATAGTTCACACTTGGTGGTAGTATGGAACATTATCGAAAACTGTCAATAATTAAGAAACGTATCGACGCCATATTAGGTTATTTCTGAGCGTACTTAAGTGTGGAATGATCTGGATTGGAGGTGAGTTTACATGTGAAGTGTCCCGACCGTACGCATTTGTCTCTCGGCTCTCAAGACCTCGATGTTAACAGCTGCCCAAATCTCTCCGCCCATTAATATCGGTTCGGGTGGTCTCACTGAACGTACAAATTCTATCTGCATTGTACTTATGAACGAGGTTACCAAGTGAAGAACTGTGTTTTATCATTTGGGGCAGCTGAACAAAAACTTATCCTACAAAGTGTTTTGAGGGGAGGCTCAGAGTTGTCCTGCACGAATGTAGGAAGCTCGGATGTATAACTCGGGTGCAGGATGAACGACATGACGTGAGCGCTAGTTTGACTCGACCTACCCTCACAGCGGCCATAAAAGCCTCTTTTAACAAGTACACCGTAGACTGAACACAGAGACATGGTCGTGGATGGGCCCGGCTTGCAACACGAAACCTCTGAACGCTTATGGATATACTGCCGCTGTGATGGGTGGGCTTCCCGACCCTGTGCCGGGCGAACTGCCTATCGAGTTACGGAACCAATCCTCAGTTTCTTTTTCACTCCAGTAACTCAAATTTCCTCCAAGCCAGTCACTAGCCGAGAACAACAGAACACTGTAGCACCCCATTCACGAGAGATTTTCGCTGTTTTGAAGCTCTGGTTGACCCCCGGAATAACTAGTATCTGCTTACCTTTAGTACACTTCCACCAGAAACAAAACAAGATCACAATAATTACAATAAACAATCGTGCATACATGAACTACGGTAAAGTGGGAAATAATTTCTTCGGTAGCATCAAAGAATTTATAAAATCAGGCTTTTTTTTTCCCCAAAACTGTTATGTACTGCATTTTTTTTTTATATATATTTTCGATTTACGACGTTTTCTANCCCCCAAAACTGTTATGTACTACATTTTTTTTTTTTATATATTTTCGATTTACGACGTTTTCTAGAAACTGTACAATCAATTTGGTGACAACGCTAATTGTGATGGTACCTTAAATTTACTACATTCTACCATGGTGACTTTCATTTCCATTCGTGTGAATCAAAAATTGCAAAATTATGACTTCCCCAAGTTATTACAGAAAAACTGTGGAAGCGGACAAAAAATAAGTATAAACTGTATTAACAGCCTTTACAAACTCAACACTTACCAAATGATGACTTAATACTTAACATGTTGTGTGAAGGAGTACCTCTATCAAACCAAGTTTTTAAAGCCATTATTTGAGATTACTTTTCATTTTGACAAGCTTTTTCAGAAGTTTCGTATGACGATTGGAATTTAGTTTATGGAAATGAAGAAAAACTATTTTTTCTTAAAACTACTTTTTCCCCTTTTTATTTTACTTTTTTGCTAGTTTTGGATTTAATCATCCAAAAGTAGCAAAAACTTTTGTTTCCTAAAATTTTTCTGTTAATTTTTTAACATTATAACTGCAGGAAAATTGCCATACCTGTATAATTTATTAACAAATTAAATTACAAACCTAAACAAAATATTTTTGGGTATTGCAAGCATAAGCAATTGAAATGCAGGTTAATTTTAACTGGGTTCAAAACTATAAACTGCAGTTTTATTATTGGTCTTCAAAATACGTACACATTTGAACCAATCAAAAATTTTGAACTTAAAATTCATGGCTTTTCAAGACTTACATATTTAAGGTTCACATATGACACTCACTGCACCATCCGGAGTACCCATTCCGCTGATTGGCTGCACGAGGCTCTGGAACGGGCCTTGTGTTTGATTGGCTACTTACCTTCTGCGAAAGGTTCACTATTGGCTGGGCTGCCGGCTGATCGGCGAACAGCGTTCCGACATGTTGCTGGCCAGTGCGACTGGAGTTCGCGGTACATGCGGCTTCTTCACTTCTGCATACTTAAGTATAGACTGTTCATGGCTAATTGAACATTTTTGAAATCAACTTTCGAAGAACGTCACTGCCCCTGACTGCATATATTTCAACGAGCACACTTGCTGGCACACGCACAGTAAAGTTGGTAATGATGGAGGGAAAGCAGTTCCATGTCTCAACTTTAAATTAAAAGTGTTAGGTAAACATCTGTGAATACTGGTAGGATTACTTCCGCTCTCTGTTTCATTAATACTTATAAGTAGGGGCAGTGATATTTCGCGAAAAGAATTCGAGACAAGATACAGTCCAAAGCACTGTAGAGTCGTCCAGCTTCTTTGATTGGCTAAAAAAATGTTCTGGCCCGTGTCAACCGTTTGCGCACGAATCACGAAGGATCAGTGTCGGAGTTACTTAGTCCTGAGTGGCTTGGTCAAAGACGGACACGGCACCAGCAGGCCAATGGAGGTATAACAACAGCTGAGGTGTGTATATAGTATTGAAGTCTTACTGTGTGCTCCGATTTTTACGCGAAAAGTCACTGGCCCTACTTATAAGTGTATGAATTAGCAAAAGTGTAAAATATTTACTTTTATGATAATTTCCCAGTTTCACTTGACCGACGCATCAATAAAGTGGTCAGAGCCACGGCATTTTAAGAATACAGAATGTGTACACAAGTAGATGTTAAACACGTCAATCAAAAATGCTCAGTTTATCGTGAACAGCCTATACTCCGTGGTCTGGCCGACGAGAGATCACGACCACTGTAGTCTAGTCACGGTTACTTCACACTTTTCTGAAGCCCTGCAAAGTTCTACTTCCGGGATATTCCTTCGCCTGGTGCAGACTAAGCTTAACCAAGTCTAGAAAATTACACAAAAGGACAACGCACCGAATTCATGCGCACTCAGTTATAATAATATTTTGCATTAGAACTATTTCTTACTAGATGCTACCAACACACATGTTTTCTCACTGTCTTTATTCATATTTATTGTAAATGAAGTATTTTAATTTATAAA
The DNA here is from genome assembly GCA_002778355.1 of Clitarchus hookeri. NCBI lineage: Eukaryota > Metazoa > Arthropoda > Insecta > Phasmatodea > Phasmatidae > Clitarchus > Clitarchus hookeri. The sequence goes on from NQII01002392.1 coordinate 328,690, forward strand.
TAAAATATGATTTAACTTCAGTTTAACGTGAAACAAGATACATTTATGTTAACAGAGCTATAAAAAGGTTGTGATAAATGACATATTTAGGAAATAACTAAACACGTCATACATGGGGTGATTTTTCAAAGGTTTGATTCAAAAGGTGTGAAGAAACCGTGAATAGACTATACTTAATAATCGTCGTGAAGGTTGTGAGGAGGCGTACTCACCCATGGCGGAGAGCGGGGCGGCGGCCAAGTCGGCGGCGGCGATCTCGTGGGCGAGGGCGGGAGCGAGCGCCTTCTGCGGTCGTGGCGGCGGCTGCTCGGGGACGGGCGCCAGCACCAACGCCTGCGGGGGCGGCGGCTTGGAGGCGGCGTCCTGCAACCTCTGGCGGGCCACCGCGATGCCCACGGGGATGCTGCTCACTGGAACACGACCAGGGATCCGCCCATTTACTTTTTTAACTGCGAAACCCGCACCTGCGCTACTTCTGCAGCTCTTACAAACATTGGTGAGCAGTTGCAAGGTATTGCTGGAGTTTTATCTTTGCTGTGCGTAGCTGTTTACTAATTTACACACTACCCATTACTGTGGCCGCCTGGCTGAAGGAATTTTGCAGATCTGAGGCCTAAAAGCGTGGGAGCGCTATCGGCGACTGAGCCATGCGCATCAACTCTCTCGTCGCCCCTACACGCAAAGCACTCAACTGGCGTGCAGTCTTGCCGTCGTTAACGCGCCTCTATGAGACTTCCAGCGGAGACCCTGCCATTTTATGACGTAATAATAAATACGGACGTTTGACGCACGTCGCTATTCCATTTTTAATGTTTTGTACCGGAATGTTCATACCTAAAAATGACCGTGAAAACACCCGTTTGAGCCATTTTCACTATCACAAAAACATGCTTTAGAGAGAAATGGAGGAACTGAAAAACGTATACAGACGCGAAAAAATTTCTTAAATGCTATTCGTAAGCAAACCTCACCCAGGCACGTTTGACGGTTTTTTAATAAAACGTTTTCTGCTGGAACTCTGTACACCGTTCGGCGGCCTACCCAGGCGGCCACCTTAACATCCAGGTTTTGAGAGCCAATGAGGGTAAAGCGAGACGAGTATGGAGCAACTCCGGAATGCGGGGGGCGGGGGAAACGAAAGATCTCCGAGAAAACTCGCCGAACCGTAGGTGACCGTCATCCCCAAGCATGACAGAAATGAAACCCTAGAATGGAGCGGCGCTGGAATGCAAGGGCGGGGGAAACGGGAGTACCCCGAGAAAACCCACCGGCAAGCGGCATCGTCCAGCACGATTCCCACATGCGAAAATCCGGGAGTGAACCCACCGGGGATCTAACCCGGATCGCCGTGGTGGGAGGCGAGCGCCCTGGCCACTACGCCACCGCTGCCCCTAGTGACGTCACAGCCTTAACGCTCGTGCATGGATTGGTGCCTCACAGACTGCTCCTGAGTGATTGCAATACGTTCCAATTTCGCATATCTCCAAGGCAGTAACTGGATCCCGGTGTGTAAAACGAGTACGGCAGTGAGCAATAACCAACATATCTTGCAACAGTTCAGCTTGCGTCAACCTTAGTCGCTTCGATTTCATACTGCTGCTACAAACAGTTCAACTTCATCAATACAATCAATACAAGTTAAACTGGGGCTTGGATAATAACAAACATAAAACACACGCGTGAATTATATAATAATAATTAAATGAACATATTCCCAAATACGAAAATCTGAAGTCAGCCACCGTGTCTTACATAGTAAGAACGTCAGCTAATGTGGAAGGTCCTTGGTTCAGTACCGGGTAAGACATGCATGTGTGTCAGTTTCAGTAAAAGTTAAGGTTAAGCTTAGTTCACAAGCCGCAGCATAAACACCCGGAACAACACTTAAAAAAAAAACAGAAAAAAGGGAGAGGTGGTTCAGAAATTGCTTGAAAACTCCTGCAGAGACTTCGTCAGGGGAGAAAATATTTCACAATAATGTTTGCAACATGCTGCACGATAACACTGCAGTTTATGGCGACACATAATATGATGTTTATATTATTGCAAGTGCCAGGGAGCAATCAGTTTCGTAAAAGGCTTAACGTTTTAATTAAACAAACAAAACGGTAACTAAACTCTTGATTTATTTGCCAGACTACAAAAACTGTATACAGCAATGTCTTTCACAGTGTACTGCCAACTCATTGTATTGCAGCCCTCAGTGCAAAATAAACCACCTCTTAGCACGTAATTTAAAAAAAAATCAGTAATTAAAGCAGTCATATTATGAAAACTGTAATACAGTCCGATACTCTAGATCCATCAGTCTTCCATAAACTCTCCCTACTTCCGCTCCGACGCCTAGATGAATCTCACACACAGCAGCACTTATTGGGAGCACCCCAGTCACACCCCGCAGACGTTTCGATCTCACAAGTCGCTGCTTCCGCACTGTCAATAAAAATGTCGGATATTAAAAAATTGATATAATTTTATATTTGTACCAACAATTGTTTAACTTATAAGCATTGTAAGTAATGCCATTTTCCTAGAATAAAAAAATGTGTACACTTTTTTTTTTAAATAATATGGTGTCAAATACAATTTTTTTTCNATGCCATTTTCCTAGAATAAAAAAATGTGTACACTTTTTTTTTTAAATAATATGGTGTCAAATACAATTTTTTTTTCTGTTTTGCTGCAGCCATGTTAACAAATAGTACTAATTAAGTTATACAAATTAAAAAATTTTCAAGGTAAACTAATGCCGTGGGGTACCATGTGACATATACTATCACCAAATAACAAGCCATATATATATATATATATATATTTATATTTATATTTATACATATATATATATGTTAAGAATAAAATATTTTTTGCATATTTTTAACATTTTTTTAATGCATTAACTTTTATTTGGTGATTACATGTCAATCGGTAGCTCACGGCATTAGTTTAAGTTATATATATTTTTTTTTTCATTTGTACAACTTAATAAGTATTTGTTATTATGTCTGCAGCAAAACCGAAAAATATTGAATTTGANTTTTTTTTTTCATTTGTACAACTTAATAAGTATTTGTTATTATGTCTGCAGCAAAACCGAAAAATATTGAATTTGACATCAAATTATTTAAAAAATATGACGTGTAATTTTTTTTATTCTAGGAAACAATGCGTACAAGTTGAACAATGTTTGGCACAATTATAAAATAATTGTTTTTTGGTATCCAACACCCGCAACTACAGTCGCTGGTCGAACCCCCAGGAACAACCGCCAATCAAGGTCGTGCACTCACTCTCGACAACTGCTTCGGAGGGGTAAAGGTCTGTATTAGTAACCAAGCTAATCTTATCTGCACTCACGCACGCCAAGAGATCGTCGACCTATTCCAGCAGCGAGAAATTTCTCAACAGTTGAGGCCACCCAAGAAGATATACTGGAAGGTGTTAATCGTTACCAGGCGCGAGTAATCGATCGCTACGCGTTGCTTCTACGTCGCATCTCCGCTCTCCCCACTACGCGCCACGTAATACAGTGCTCTGGCTTCACCTTATTACAGTAGGATGAGCCGTGCAAGCTGCTGGGCGGGCGACACGTGACCGAGAAGAGGACAAGGAGAAAAATCTTTACCAGGTTGAGACGAAGGGGGGTTGAGGGTGCAACGCAACTATTTTGTTGTACACATATTGTAATGCCCGACTGTCACGGAACACAAGTGTCAGTTTTTCGACTGGAGTAGGCGTTTCTTAAAATAGGCTGTGTTTCGGTTTGTAACTCCAAAATTACCAGACCTCCATCAACAGATTTCCACAATTATAATAAATTACACCATAAACGTGGCGCATTTTTTTTGACAAAAAACAGCAAATTAGGTTTTTTTAGACTTTTTTTCTCAAGGAAAAAAATCAGGCTTGAATGGAAAACATTACGTTGCGTTGTGGCTCGGCGGTTCATCCCCCCGGGTTTTGGCGTCTCGGTGATAGGCTACACTTCGAACTGAGACCACAGATGCAGCTTTGCCGACCGTACGTACCTGATTGTACAAGTACGATAATTTCGTGTGGTGTGCGATCTACAATCCAAAATTCAGATCGTGCGCCAACTGTACGATCTCAGCCCTGTTCATTTTTTNTTCGTGTGGTGTGCGATCTACAATCCAAAATTCAGATCGTGCGCCAACTGTACGATCTCAGCCCTGTTCATTTTTACCTTTTAAGGGCCGTCACTACGTTTATTTAAGAGTCCATTAAACCTGCAGTAACCGCTTTGCTGATTCAATTTTTCTTTCACGTAGTCTCCCATAAGGTTTTTTACATGCTTATTTAAACATTTCAATAATTTTTTAGGTTTTGTAAATTTTCTTGTGTATTTACTGGAAATATATCGGTACATGTTGACACTGCCTAACAATTTTGTTTTTTTGATTTAATCTTATTTAAAAGCCATTAGAAATGTTTGTGCTTTTTTTCATTTTGTACGATATTGGAAGTAATTTGTACAAACTTTCCGATAGAACTGTACGATCCTGGCAATGCGAAAGGTTGGCAACGCTGCACAGATGTGAAAGCGGACAGGCGGGTCTCAGCAGTAGTAGCAGACGACGGAAAATGGCGGTGGTAAACGATAAATCTAACCAAGAAACTGTGACATTGCTGTTATTGTGCCTAGGATGCAAAAAGAGTAAGAATGAGTCAGTATTCAATTCACCTGAATTAAATGTCAATATCACAAATTTTACAAATTAATCTCCTTATCATCTAAACACACTTCCATTGCTTATGACACAACAAAATAGTCGGGCATGGCAGACACCATTATTTCTACTGCTGGTACTACTGCTGACGAGTGTTCAGCCACTGAGACCACTGATTGGCTGTTGGTGTTAGTAAATTTTCCTTGCAGATCAGTAACGCTGGGTTTACAATATAAAAATTAAGCGTTAAATTATGCGAGATTTCGTCTGCAGAAGAACAGAAAGTGTGTTAACTTATGTACTGATTTCCAATGGAACTTAGCAGGTAATGTGCGTTGTTGGGATTTCCTTAAGCGTTAAAATAAATATGTAGTTATAATACAGGATGAGTATAAAAGAATACCCCAACTTTGAAGGTCTATAATATCAAAACCAAACAAACTACAACCTTTATTGACCAGTCAAATGAACCGTGGAACCGTGACATTGAATATTTATGAATGTATGGTAAACAAACTTCACGGTTCCACGATTCATTTGACTGGTCAATAAAGGTTGTAGTTTGTTTGGTTTTGATATTATAGACCTTCAAAGTTGGGGTACTCTTTTATACTCATCTTGTAGAATGATTTGGAGAAGTCTCAGTCAAGGGGATGGGGAGCTGGAGCCGATATCATGCTCTGTCATTCAGGTAGGTCGGTAACCATCTTGGATCCAAGTGACCTTTACCTTGACCCATGATCTTGACCCCATGACCTTGATTAACCTTGAAAACCCAAAAAATTCTTAGAAATCAACAAAAATTATAAAACTGTAAATATATATGGACATATACACCCGAAAAAAAATTGAAAAAAAAATGGACAACATTTATTTTTGTAAATGTAAGAAACGTGTGGTTCCATATTTATGTATTAGTCCAGTGATTGTAAATAATTTGTGAAATAAACATAAGCAAACTGATATCTTTAATTTTTTTTTTTGCAATCCTCCTTTAACACGAAGAAGGAGGTTTATACAATTTTGTAGTTCTGTCTGTATATTAGCCCGTCGGTTGTAAATATATAATTTTTAATATTGTAGGTTTTATAATTTTTCAAAAATTNCGCCCGCCGCCGGCTCCTTCTTGATGACGACGCCGCCGCCCGCGAACCAGTCTCCGCCGCCGCCAGCACCGCGCAGCGACACGGGCGTGGTGCGGCTGCAGCCGCCGCCGCCGACGTCCTGATGCTTCTTGCGCTCGTCGCCGGCCTGCTTGCGCTCGCTCGACGGGGCAGCGAACGACACCGCCATGTCGCCGCTGCTCGGTCCGCTGCGCACCACCAGTGACGACGCCGACCCTGGGCGACACAGCACTCTCAAGTGGACGGCAAACAACGGCAATATGCCCCCACGCCCGCCCGCGCGGGGCCGTATCACCACAACGTGCCACACTGCCATCGTTTCACATAACTCTGTGCCAGCCACGACAACTTTGTTTCACAAGCACTCGCATAGGATATTCACGGTAAACTGAACACTTTCGAAAGCCCTCTCATTTGGAATAATAGTCAATTAATATATTTTATTGCAGCCTTAGGAGTTAACTTCCGAGTGTGGTGGAATATACACACTGTGTTTACTACTTACATAGCAATATTTAATTAAAAAGGAGGTTAATGGATTAAAAAACGGCTGAAAGGAAAAAGTAACTAGGGTCTCAAAAGTCCTCACTTTACCGTGAACAGTCTACACTTGTTTATCTCTCTCGATTTGTTCCCTAACCTACCTTAAAACTAAGAGAGTCGGAGGTCCAAGGTGGGGTGGAGATATTTGGGCGTCTCTTAGCATCGAGGTCTTGAGAACCGATGAGTATGTAGCAGCGCAGGAATGCAAGGGAAAACCCGCCAACCAGCGGCATCGTCAGGCACGATTACCACGTGCAAAAATCCGGGAGCAACGCCGCCGGGAATCGAGCCCGGTTCGCCTAAGTGGTAGGCGAGCAGTCTAACCACTACACGGCCGTGACCATCTTCAAGTTAGGGACGGCACCTAAGTGCGTCTCAGGGCACAGCCACGTAACCTAGATGTGCAGGGAAAATTCTAACTACAAGGGCACATGCTCGCGGCTTTACCACGATGGGGCAAACATGGCCCGCGATTGGAGCCATGGTTACCTGTCATGCTAACCTAAACTGAACAACAAAGGGCGCAAGAAAAACCCGGCATAGACATCGTAAAAAAAAAAGCTCGACAGAAAAGAATTGAAAAATGGTATGCAATTGATGAAGTAGAAACATATTTATACTAGAGCAGAGGATGTGAAAGGATAATCTTTACTAAAAGTGTGTTTAAAACACTAGAAGGGAAAGATTGTTAGAAGAGGGAGGGGGTTGCTGTGTTCGGGTCACACATAGGCTTCACAGGCAGTCNACACTAGAAGGGAAAGATTGTTAGAAGAGGGAGGGGGTTGCTGTGTTCGGGTCACACATAGGCTTCACAGGCAGTAATGCTTGGATGTCTCTAACTAGAACTAGGATAAACACTCAGCAATACGACAGAATCGAGAAAACTAATCTCTGCAAGGACTGAAGCCGATCAANTTAACTAGAACTATCTCTAATAAACACTCTAACTAGAACTAGGATAAACACTCAGCAATACGACAGAATCGAGAAAACTAATCTCTGCAAGGACTGAAGCCGATCAAAGGAGCAATAGCACAAAAACAATGGCCAGAGAATTAAAAAAAAAAAAAATACTCTGAAGATTAGCCTTACCGTCAAATTAAACCACAAAATTTCCTAACTAATTATGTAATTTTAACATTTCCTGCTAAACCGATGGAGAATGTGCAATGGTAACTCACTGGATTCGCATTCGGGAGGGTCAGGGTTCGATTTCAGTCCGGCCATCCTCTCGTCAGTTTATCGTGGTTTTTCGGAACTACTTTAGACGAATGTTGGGATGGTTACTTGAAACAGGAGGCCATGGTCCCTGCTATTCCAAACTACGCGTTCCGTCTTTAATGGTCTAGTCGTCGACGAAGTGTTGATTTCCTACGAAATGTTGGGATCTTGAATATGAATTGGTAGAGACCTGAATAATTCGCGGTTTCATTTTGAGTCAAGCTAGAATTCCATGGGGGCGTACGTTTCTGTTCCGGTTGTAATTGATTCGTGCGTTATTCGACACTACCTGGAGAAACTTGAACCAATAACAAACATGCAACAAAACGCAGGCCAATTCATTACCGACCGCTGTGATAGAAAACGACCAGAGATCATTTGCTATTTGCTTGATTGTACGTATAACTGTGGAGTCTAGTCTACAGGCCATTTAAATAGCGAATTCTTCATGTCTCTATGAATTGGTGAGACGTGGTGGTGGTTTCCATGTGAAACTGTAAAGACTTTCACTTGAAATTAAAAATTTCTAATGCAAAGTTACCCTTTGACCGGTACAAAGTTACGTCGAATGACTACGCTCCAGACGCACGGAATTTTTTCTTGGTTTCCCTTTATCAGCCTGCTTTTTATCCTTACGCAACACGTAAACGTAATATTGCCATGGACTTAGTGACCTAACGTAACCTAATCAAGTGACGCTATGAAATTGTTATAAGCATAAAAACTGCATATTATGTCGACATGAGTCTTACTCTAATGTGTAAAACCAAAATGATTCAATTTCAGTGGCCGCCCGCCAATTTATAACAGGTCTTAAATGTCAAAAGTTTTTAACGGTATAATACGTGTGGTAACGGTTAATTTTCAATGCATTCAGTAAGTACAAACTAGCTATAGCAATGTGGCGAAACGTCAGAGCGCGGAAAACTTACCACGCGGTAGGCCAGAGAAAAAAAAATGATAATAGCATGCAGTAGATGAAAGTCGTGGCTTCAATCAAATAAAACGGAAGGCCTATTACCGTCAGTGGCGTGTGGCGAACTGTTACAAGGTATGCTCACTGCTCAGTGGCGCACACATGCCCATCATTCAAGTGGAACGACCGCAAGTGCAGGGATTTTTTTTTTGTGGTAGGGGATTACTACCAAAATTATAGATTGCTATGAAGTGAGAGTCCGGGTGGTGCGGAGATCGGAAATTGACATATTTCAAGTTTACAATTTAACCGTAACCAAGCTTTGGCGACAAAGTCACGTGTGTCCAATAGACACTCATTAAATTTTTTTTTAGCAAAAATTTGTAAATAGTTCTGTAAATAAATCAGGCACCGTATTTTATTTAGCTGGCACAACATTTACATTATCATAATTAAAATAACATTTTTACAGATTTTCCTCGTGCAAAGCCAGCAAGGCACGAAAGTTACTTTCCAGCCCGACAATATTCTACTTACCGCGATAACTATACAAAAATTCGGATTCTCGAGGGAAGCAATTACCTCCCCCCCCCCCCTGAATACTCTAGTACACTCTCGACGTAAGCCACAGGAATCAATAACCATAAGCACCGTGGAGCCGGTGTAAACTGATCGTATTGCAGTCACTCACGAGAAAGCTGCAGGGGGCAGCCACACGCCACACAAGTGTAGTGACGTCCACTGCATTAATACTGTACTTTAAGTTGCTAACGCATAGACAAAAAAAAAAAGAACTTATGTAAGCTTGAACTCTGGAATTTCATTAGCAACTATAATTCTTGTATCAGTATCACTTAAGTAATACTTCAATTGTTCCTGCAATAATTATAATTGTAATTAATGGAGAACGCACTGGCATTAATGCTGAAGCTTAGTTGCTGCTTATGTGAAAACCGTTTACACAAATTTTCCTATGAAAATTTTCTTCGACGCAGTGAGACAAACTTTCCATCGATAACTGTATTCGTGACTGGCACAATTCTTTATGCCAGCTCAACAGTTTTACAACCCGTTCGTGACGATTCGGGTTTTCTGCGACTTCCAGAATTGCTGTCATTAGGGAGAGGGACATAAAAGTTTAGCGGGTTCAGTAACCTCTAAGCTAGGCTACACAAACACGGCACACGTAACTCAACTGTACATGGATTTGAAATCTAGTTTTTGCTTAACGGTACTGCCTACCGGCCGGCAGCTCGAAATTCAAATAGGAAATCCCATGTTAAGGCAATTTCGCCTCAGTGCGTTAATTTTAAAGATAAGCGTTTCAAACATGATATATTCTTCAAGAATTTTCTAGAAGTACCTTACAGCGGAGATTTTGCCATAACGTGTATAGCTTGTTTGCAAGGAATTTTTAAAATGTATGTTTTGGCAAAGAAGTACATACTGCTTATCTAAATTGAAAATATACGCCTACCTGGCACTTGAACTACGGTGCAGTGTGTTTGAAATACAATTTAAGACGTTACTTAATACAAAAGTACTGGAGGGACTTGCATAGAACCATGTTACAGACTTCCGATCGATAAAATGACAGGGCCACCGCATAAAATCCACGGATACACGCAGCACGACGAGAGCACTGCACGCCAGTTCAAAACCACGCGCGTAGCGGAGATGGCGCATTTGATATGCGTAAAAGTATCGCCCTTATCGCTGCAGCGCTTCTAGGCCTCAAACGCGAAAGATAAAACTACACGTATGTGGGTCCATTAAATGACTTTTCAAAATTCAATCATCCGTAGTTATTGATATCTTCTGTGTGTAAATTGTAAAGAAGAATTTTAAGCCACTGTGTGTGTAACAGTCAGTTTAAAGTGGCAACAAACTGTATCAAAAGCCCTCACCAGACCGCTATCCCATGACTTTTGGCATGCCAGTGTAAATAGAACTCCCGTGAAAATAACGGTGACTTCTGGCGTACAGAATAAATCAGCTTGATTGCGAAAGAGTTGCGGCAACTGGTTTCACAGGAAGTGGTTTTGATGAAAGTCCCTCGCGTGTTGCAGGTATTGAATTCGTTGTTGAGACTGTATTCATAAGTCTCGTTAACAGCTGCAGCCAATAACTTCTAACAAAAAAAAATACATATTTTTATTGGTCCATACATACCACACAGCTTTACACTGATACTCGCATAATTCCATTACAAACCAAACACTTGTTCGTTGCCACGCGTAAAATTGTAAGTTATATTAATCTGTGACTGTGAGGGCCATTGCCCTACGGACAAAGAACTGAACTGGCGCGCAGTCGTGATGCGTTGACTCGCGTACATACGGATGGCGATTTTTATACCGTTGTGCAATAAACATAGTATCATCCACGTGTATATTTCCAGAGATATACTTTTTATTAGACTGTCACTTTAAAAACATACTTTTTTCGCAAATTAATTACTTAATTATTCTTCGTTTTTAAAAAAACTTACTTGTGTGTGAAGGCTAGTGGAGGACGGTTTGCGAACTAACCTACACTGAAACAGCAGTCACATTTCATGCCTTGTCCGGGATACGAACAAAGAGCCTCTCGCGCAGAAAATTGGCGTCTGAAAGCCAAAGAAATTGATAAATCATAAATAACGGTAAGATACCAAACAGTTCCAAAATGGCATTCATCTAAAGCAGCTATGCAAAAAGTTGAATACTTTCGTGAGTTACGGATTTATTGTTGCCAATTTGCTTCGTCAGGGCTTGTACCTGGTGCACCCCTCCCTTCCCCTAAACACACTACACACTCTTGTTAGAACTATCTGGTCGCACTGCAAACCGTACCGCTCGGGAGGCGCAAATTTCAAATGGCGTATTTGTACGGCCAGCCCGCACGGCAAATATTGGGTCTGACAGCAAAAAGCAAAGCGGAAAGGCCCAGGGGATGAAGGAGGCGGAAGGGACAGTGGGGGTTGGTCACCGCAACTATTCCCGCCAACAAACGGAACATTTCCAGTTCTGCCAACAGCGCAGCGGTCACGCCAAACACTGTGCAGAACACACGAGCCTGCGTGCGTCTCTGTCGGCCGCATGTTGGGTCGGCGGCGGTAGACACATTACGTCCGAGTTCTTGTGGACACTCCAATAAAACGTACCTTCCCTCTTTGTTTTCTTGTTTTCGCCTTCAAACTGCCCACGCGCTGTACAAGTCAGTTCAAATAATAATGACCCCGTTCTTCGCTTGTTCCTGTATCTCTGCGTTCTTTTATTTTGTAACTACCACTGCTACGGTCAGGAACCATTTTTCGTATTTTATTTACATGTAAAAATTTTGGGCCATGGAAGTTATTTGTTTAAGTGCAGAAGGAAAAATGGTCCGAAAGGGTGGTTACGTAATTTTCAACTAATTTTCTATACGCAGTGGACTACAGTACATTTAATTTTAATTATATTTAAATAGTGTGTACGCTTCGTCCATCGCCTGCCATTTTTCTGTGGGGGAAAAAAAACTCGAGATTGACAAGAGCTTCTGTCCGTGAGCTCAACTCAATGGCATTTTCTTCTAATGTGAGACACGAATCCTGAGCTTTGGGTACGAGCACTATCCTTGCATTCGAAAGTCGAAAACGACAGATTTTCGTTCCATCGAGTAGTTCTGTATTAGCCAGTAGCAATATTATACAAAAGTAGTTATTTCGCCTTAGAAAAATATATTTACCGATGCAATAGTGATTTCTGCTGATTTGAAGTTAACTGCACTGTCCTAGTTGACGAAAGTAGTTATTTCGCCTTAGAAAAATATATTTACCGATGCAATAATGATTTCTGCTGATTTGAAGTTAATTGCACTGTCCTAGTTGACGAAAAAAGTTATTTCGCCTTAGAAAAATATATTTACCGATGCAATAATGATTTCTGCATATTTGAAGTTAATTGCACTGTCCTAGTTGACGATTCCAGGCGAACTTAAGCTATTTCGCTCATCAGCGGCTTTTCACGAATTGGATTCGCACTGACGCAGATTCCGAATGCCCGCAAGGCGTGTGTGGTGCGTTCGGTTCGCAGACAGGGCAGAAGTTTCATTCAAATTCCCGGCACAGAAACAATTTTAAACCTTGTCTCAATAAATCTTTAGGGAAAACGACGTTCTTGGAAGTGATCGTGCCCTATACGCCTATACGCCAGTTTACACCTCATCGATCCCTCTCGTGCAGACGCAATTCACAGCTTATCAATTCAATGCGTTTTCTGCTTTCGTTTCAACTGTGTTTTTCTTGATGAGTATGCGTGTATCCTGAAATCTCAATGTATATACAATATGCAATAAAAAAAACAACACTGATAGTTAACAATTTACCTCCTTCAATATACGTAGCGAAAAGAAATCGCAATATGCAAAATATGTAAAATTCTATTAATCAAAACATTAACAATTATTTTAAAATAATTAAAGTGGCTAAGATTTACAACAACAACAAAATATTAAACCGTTAAGTCCCACCTCCTTACTACAATGATCGTCAGTTCCTTCCATTTAGCAAAATTATTTTACCATGTTCTCGAAACAAAAAATATAACGACTAACTCGATAACAAACTTGCGCCAAACTGTAGTCGCTCATTTACTTACTAATCGTGCGACTAACTAATTAAAATAAATTGTGGTAGAAAACAAACTGTTCTTTCTCAGTACACAGTATCAGGGAAATTTTACAATGTCCTGCGGCTACGAATCTGAAAGCTGCTGAAGTATTAAAACTATTATCATTCTAACAAACGTAAGTATAAATTTAAAATTTGCAAAAAAAAAGTTAAATAAAGGAAGGTTGCGTAGTAAGTGGAAGTACAATACTCGTGAAAACTTAACATTTTCTGTGTACTTCGTCCCCCTGGCAAGAATCCCTAACATTAAACAAGGGCGTAAAATAGTAACTCTTCATCTAAAACACGAACTCATAAAACATGCAACGTGCCGACTCGCTTTTACATGAAGAAAAATTCGCGGAAAATAGCACATACTTGCAAAGCAAACAGTATGTATGCACGTGCGGTTATGTTATTCATCTTCATAGTACACTTGAATGTTTAATGTAGTCTAAAGATTGCGTTTACTTTTGACATCTACGCCGACTGGTGGAAAATGCAGTAGACATACAAACGTCTCGAATATCACTGGCATTAACAAAGAGGGAACAACATCCCGAGTCTTTGTCATCGTTAACGTTTTATAGTACGTGACGTGTTAAGTTTCAAAAGCACACGAGCATAAATACCCAAATGCCCAATAAAAGTTTCTACGCTTCAAGCCACATACACAAAAAGTACGTAATATAAATTACATGAATAAAATGAATTTTCTGAGACGAACAATCTTTACATATAACTATTCAAAAAACGTTATATCCTGTCTCTATTCCCAAGGTCACCTAAAAACTAATATCTTCGTTGGACTGTTAAATTGTCTTCCTTTTCATTCAAAATATTTGTGTTGACTCCGCACGACTCGTGATTTTTTTTTTTCGCACCACAACTGAGCTGTATACCTACAGTCAATTCGCACTTATACATAGAAGCAGCACTTAAAACTTCCCTAATACCTTAAGTATTCACTGTGGGGTGACATTTTATTATTACATTATTAATATAACTTGCTTAACGTACAGAGTACTTGAAATGAACTTGTGAGCTTTATTTCATTTCTGTTTATAATCGCAGAGAAAATGTGATAAAAAAATTCCACGCTGACTTGGGTTTTGCCTGTGGCCTTACAGATCTCTGCCCATTGCCATTAAATGTCTACCTTCACCAGGGAAAAAGTACATATGTAGCACTGTGCTATAAAATATTATAGCTTCAGGTAACGGACTAACGGTAAGCTTGTAAATAAATTCAGCTGGCCAGTAACGTTCGCAACGAATAAGTAAACTTAGTTCTGTCATGAAGTATTGTTACACTAGGTGCGTGTTGGCATTTGTGACCACTCAGATCGGTTAATCTGTTTTTTTTTATGCAAACTAGAGTCAGAATCGAAGTAATCATACACGGACACTAACGTGAAAATCTGACATCTTTATTGACTGATTTACTCCAGCAAGTACCTAACTGTAGCGCCATGAGAGCGTCTCGTAACGCCTTTTGATAACGTATAACATAGTTTCAAAAAGAACTGCCTATAATGGAAACGGAGGTACATAAATAACCAGATGTTCATACTTCAAAATTTTATAATCACTTATATTGTATCACGAAATTTTTACGAACCTTGCTCCTTCAGCAAAATATACTGCTGATAGATTTCCAGGACAGGAATAAACGTTATTATTTAGTGTTTTTGCTAGGTTTACGATTGCAGACATTTTTACAGGTACTATTAATGATTGGTAAACACCAAAATAAGTGGCAAACGGATTTTTTTTGGCTATGAGGTCAGCTTTTCAGTCTACTAACGTAGGCGATGTCCATACCTGCCCTCCTAAAAGCGCAACAGAATTAATTTATGGTGGTACCAATTTTGGAGTGTTTACTCCATCAAGGCGTGTAGACAGTTCACCAGTGTTAATTTGCACACGCGGAAGAAAGATAAAACGTCAAATAAGAAGGAACTAATCAGGACACTTATGGACGTTCTGCCAACCTTGTCCAACGACAAGTGCAGAATGTTAACGAAAGTTTGCACAAGTTGCACAAATTCGCGGAGACCCGAAATAATCAACGGTATGCGTGTGTCACGCTTGGGTGGCCGTTTTCGCGCGCTGCAAACTTGTATTCGATTGCAGTTAAAACTGAAGTACGGAGTACGTACCTATGACATACCATGTCGACAATGCTTTCATTAGCGCGTACCTATAATGCTGGCAATACTTTTAATACCGCTTAACATTAAGCGCTTTAACTTGCACTCATGATAAAGCATTTTGAACCAAACATTTTTACGTCTACGAGTGTTCTCCGTGGCTTGGTTTTGATAGCTGCTTATCAGCAATTCGTGCTTTGTAGACGGATCAATGTCACCTTACTGAACATCAAACGAGACAAATAAAGGACTTGTATCTGAACAGGAAATATCTTTCGACATGTTCTTCTAAGCTTTTTATCAATAATACGCTTTATTTTTACAAGTTTCGAACAACATTAACGTTACGAACAGCGCAGTTCACAATTTTTTATTTTCAAGGGAAATAGCAGAATTTACTTGCCTCTTATTCTGCCATTTGGCCTAGGGAACTAACTAACTTGTACGTTCAGTAATATAATACATTTTGCAACTATTTCTACCAATAATAAATAAATAAAAGAGGACGATGACGTGACCATGCAGCTAAAACATCTGCTCATCCCATAGGTGCCTGTTGCTGTGGAGGCGAGAAACACATTTTCAGACCCGTCGCTACGTAAATAAGCAGATAGAAACAAAAGCCGGCGCATTCTGGCGGCGAATGGGCAAGCGCGGGCGGACCGCTAGCTTGACGAGAAGATAACGGTTTGGAAAAAATTGGAAAATTGACACTTGACGGTTTGAATTATGTAAAAGGGGGTGGGGGGGGAGAATTCGTTTCGCGGCAGCCCGGAAGGGTGCGCTCCCCTCAGGATTGGCGGACGGCGTCGCCAGATGAAACCGGAAACGGAAGCAGCTGCCCGGGCAAGCGGAGAAGTGCGCGGTCGGCGGAGAGGGGATGGGGAGTAGGATTTTAAGAAATAAAGGAAAACTGTGAAAATGTTTAGCTGATCGGTTTAAAGATTTTACTTTTGCGAAAAAAAAATTTTCTCCCTTCCCCATCCGCGGTGTAATTCCATATTCCCTGTCCAGCCCCGCAAATGGAATGGAAAACTACGTAATTTCCTTCTCTTTGTGCGGCTCGGAAGCGGCACGAGAGTAAAGGCGAACAACTTGTGCAGGGGTTGGGAAGAGGGGGTTGGGGGGNAGACACGCGCGCACGTTCATAAGGGCGAATTGCGACGCTGTGACTGTGGTGACGCACCGCGCGGTGTAAAGGTTGATTCTAATTTAGGCTGATCACGCCGAGCAGACAGCTGACAGAACCTACGGCTGTTCACGTGTATAGGCCATTCACGGTTACTTCACACTTTTCTGGAACTAAGTCCTGCTAGTTCTATTTCCAAGATATTCCTACGCCTAATGCAAACGAAGCTTAACCGAGTCTAGAATATTACACCAAAGGAACAAAGCACCAAATTCCTACGCACTTAAGTGTAATAACATTTTGCATGAGAACTATTTCTTACTAGTTATTACCATCACACCTGTTTTCCCACTGATTTTTTATTTACTATAATTATAAATTAAATATTATAATTTATAAATAAATTTTAAATAAAAAAATTCGGTTTAATTACAAATAAGGTACTTTTGTGTTAACAGAAGTATAAAACGCTTATGATACATACCATATTTAGGAAATAAGCAAACACGTCATTAGTGGGGTGATTTTTTCAAAGGTTAAATTCAAAAAGTGTGAAGAAACCGCGAATAGACTAAAAGCGAATTTTTCTGCGATGCCATTTTGCTGTTTGCGATCACGCTGTTTGGTTCGTACTTTTTATAGACCACGATTCCAAAACAAGAGACAGATAACAACCAAGACGCTACAAGGTTTCTACTCTATTATATTATATTACCCACCCTGGTACGAATTTTTACCTAATCATTTTCAAGATACTGTAATTTTGTTTTATGCTTCCCAAAAAATACTTGCCTTTTTTTTTTTATGTGTTGTACCCAAAATTACGTGTATGTGTAGTGTTGCCCTTCCGACCAGGAGGTTCTTACGGGCAAATCAGCAAGATGATGGGCGAGTGAATCATTCTTTTGGTGAATGGTGTCAGTGTATTGAAGGGGAACATGCCGGTTTTAAGGCGTTCCGGCACGCGTGGTGAGGTAGTCAATATATGGGCGAATTGTAGAGGTGATGCATGAAAGGAGGTTACTTTGTAGTGCGAAGTTCAGATTTGGATGATTAAGGGGTAATGAGGGTAGAATGGTAGATGGTCCAGTGCTACGTCAGCCTTGGTTGGGGCCGTCGTCACCTCAGCTCGACTTCTTCCGGGTCGACGAGGGCGTCATCTCTTCTCAGGTGCTGCGTAGAGCGGCGAGGAAATGCGGTGGGTTTGGCGAGTTGGCGAATGAGTGGGTTGTCGAGGTGACGAGAGCATGAGTGAGTGAAGTTGTCGGCGAGGTTAGCGAGGGTGACGTAGAAATGAAGGAGATGGGCGGCTGTGAGAACGAAATGGCGGGTGATTGGGAGTGGAAGGCGGAGAATGAGAAACGAGCTGTAATACTACCAGCTGACTTCTGGGAAATATCGGCGAAGTATTATCTTTCCGCAAGCACAGGAATTCCAGCGTAAGCCCAACTTCTCGGCGTGGTTCGTTCGGGAAACGAGAACTGTTTTTGATAGCTGTTACAGTTTTCCGCTCTGTCTGTTCGGCCTGATTGGTGTTCGTGTGAACCAGGCATAATGGACGCAGTTACATCGAACCACCAAATTGAAAGCGGGCCGTGGAATGTAAACAGGAAGTAGATGCGTGAAAAGGGTCTACAGAGAAATGAGGGGTGAGAGATGCAGAGTTCTCAGCACTCAGCCCGTACAGTGGGTCCCAGAGAAGCTACAAGTCAGAAGCAGTTCGGACCTCCCATCCAGTCGACGAATTTAAAAGAAGGCGTCCATACTTGTCGAAAGTAACTGGCCTTCCGTGACGTTTGGAAACTCAACTTACGGTGTGATTGTTACTGGATTCTAATCCTGAAAACGGGCCGTTCTGAACCTAATGTTGGGACCCTAGCTCCCCGATTAGCATATGTGTACGAAAAAAAATCTGTCCAACATAAATTCCGTATAGTCACTATTGAAAACAAACTACAATTAAACCATGGTTAATATCAATGAACGCTCAAAGTAATAACTATACTCTATCCATTCCAATGTGGCAACTTTGTATCACGTGTGCCTGTCGGTGCACTTGGAACTGGAAGGTATTGGCTGTGTCGCCCGCCACCAGCTCATGCTTCGTATGGGCAATAAATAGAGAACTGAAAAATTCGCGAGTTCAATGACGTGTGGGATGGACACTAAAGTCTTATGTACAAATATGCCGATATCAACTGCATATTGGTTGTCTGCTGTCACGGTGGAAGGCGACAATTGGACATCGTTCTCCAGGAGGTGTCAAAACAGTGTGGACCAATGGTTAAACTTATATAAACGCACGAGTTTTGAATTCTAGCTTGCACCAAAATGAATCTGCGAATTCTTCATGTCTCTAGCAATCAGCTGTGACAGACACGCCTCGTTTGCTTTCACATTCGCAAGGCAATATATATTTCAGTGATGTATTTGTAAGGTATGGAATTATTTATACTTAACGATGAATATATTAACCATCACTCTTTCCTGTCTGCTTTGTTAAGGAATTTTTTTAAATTTTAATTTTATCTCTACACACGCAGACACTTCAGCCCGATCCACCCTGCCAATCACCTTTTGCAACATCGACTACTTGATACTTCTTCACCACAAGCCAAAATAACAAAAATAAAAATATGTATTTCCAAGCTTCAAGTAAATACTTTCTTGCATACACGCCGAGTATTACACAGGATGAGTATAAAAGAATACCCTATCTTTGAAGGTCCATAATATCCAAACCAAACAACCTACAACCTTGATTGACCAATCAAATGAACCGTGGAACCGTGAAGTTTGTTTACCATACATTCATAAATGTTCGATGTGACCACCACGAGCGGCCCGAACGACATCTACGCGATAATCAAACTCGTTCCACGCTCTCGTCAGCATGTCCGGTGTTACGGTTTGGATGGCGTCCGTAATTCTCGTTTTGAGGTCGTCAATGTTAGCCGGCAATGGTGGACGAAACACTTGATCCTTTATGTACTCCCACAGAAAAAAATCCCACGGGGTAAGATCCGGGCTTCTTGGTGGCTAGGTGCCAATGGGATGGCGCACCATAAATGAAACATCAGAACTTCCCTTTCACATTGACCCCCCTCACCACCTCAAACCGAGAGTTACGAACGCCATCCAAACCGTAACACCTGATATGCTGACAAGAGCGTGAAACGATTTATGAATTTATGGTAAATAAACTTCACGGTTCATTTTATTGGTCAATCAAGGTTGTAGGTTGTTTTGTTTTGATATTATAGACCTTCAAAGTTGGGGTATTCTTTTATACTCGGGTCTGTATTATAGACGATTAAAGGACGCAACTTAAGATNGGTCTGTATTATAGACGATTAAAGGACGCAACTTAAGATTTGACTTTAATGAACTTATACAATACTGCGCGAACTATCTTCAGCCTCAATCATAGTGTGAACCAACTACCGAGTCAATGGCTTTGATTTTGTCACGAATAATGTTAATCTCTGTTGTCATCTTGGATTGGATTAAGCATACTATTCTTATATATTCATAAATTAATAACATACAACAACAAAAACTATATCTTTGTGATGTATTCGTTTTTGTCTATTTCGACGAATGGCTAGTCATATCCAAATTGTTATTTGACATCCGCACGCACTTGGAACATAATTTTTCGATCCTTTGAAGCCAACAGTCATAACCACCATGAAAACACAGTTTCTTGTCCGATCATTGAAGTTAAACAGGGTCGGTCGCGGTTGGTACTCAAGTTGAAAAATTAATTTCAACATATCCCCCTCCCCCTTTTTTTGTACTGGCTCTTTAGTCTTTCAAAAGCTTGGTAGGGGCCGCGGTGGCTGAACGGTTAGACCGCTCGCCTCCCACCAAGGCGAACCGGGTTCAATCCCCTACCGGGTCACTCCCGGGTTATCGCGAGTGGGGATCGTGCCAGACGATGCCGCTGGTCGGCGGGGTTTTCTCGGGGATCTCCCGTTTCCCCCGGCCTTGCGTTCCGGCGCTGCTCCATTCTCACCCTCATCGGCTCTCAAGAGCTCGGAGCCGTCCCGAAGTGCAGCCGGTCTAGGCCACGGACGTCGTCCACTAACGCTCCGGATGTACACCTCCCCGCCTAGCCCGCGCCGCGTTGGTGTGGGCGACGCCCTCGCCGCGCTCTGATCCCGGGGAAGTGAGGCGCGTCGTTCGTGACGGGGAACCGAGCGACCTTGAACGCGCACTACAGTTTCACCCTGACGTCAGCTTCCGCCGTGCCACGTGGCGCGGCGTCCATCGGGAACGTACTGCTCCCACCTCCTAGCACACCCAGGCACGGATAGTAACTCTACTCACGTAACGAACAAAATGAGATTTCTTATGGGAGAGTTTGGCATAGGAGAAATTTCACCAGCTAGGTACGCTTCTGTTCCAAAGAGGTCGCTTTAAAGCTGGCGGTAAATGCAGTTTGATATGAGTTGACAGATTTGGACTGCTCTTAACAAAAAAAGTCTTGAAATGCAAAGGCGGGGTAAACGGGAGATCCCCGAGAAAACCCCGCCGACCTACGGCGTCGTCCGGCACGATCCCCACTTGCGAAAATCCGGGAGTGACCCGGCCGGGGATCAAACTCGATTAGCCTTTGAGGGAGGCGAACAGTCGAACCACTCAGCCACCGCGACCCCTGACGTTAAATTGAGAAATTATATTTATTCGTGTGTAAAAGTTTGTTAGGTTCGAATTAAATATATATACTTTCCCTAGCAGAAATTTTAAGCATGAACTTTATTCCGCAACTATTATTCACGCCCTCCAATTGTGTTTACAGGAGCAAACAGTAAAAACACAACTGTGTTCGACATTGGACGTTCATAAGCAAGTTTAATTCAATAAGCAAAGGCGTTACGAATTTAACTGCGAAAAAATATAGCTGTCATTAAAAGGAACAAGGAAACTACGCACGAAAATACTAAAAATTATATTTTTAACCATTTAATTTTTATATTTTTTCGATTCAGTTGTGATATTTAAATTTAGAAATTGTGTAATCCTGTGTTTTGCTAAATAATATTTACGACAGAATACTTAACACTATGTGAATATATTTCGTTATATTTCCACTTCAAGGCGAAGAACAACGTTTATTCTTTGTGTAGGGTCTAACACAACACAACTCGGAAGATTTTACAGAACTATATTTATTTTATGAAAATTTCAATTATTCCATTTACTTGCATACAAAACGGAAAAATCCTGTGCACATGCAATACCACTGCTACCTGGGGGTGAAAAATTATAGTTTCCAAACTAAAAGTATTGAGCTTCCCAACCTGAATAGAATCAACCTTAACCCAGCTGTGCCTTGTAATTGTGTATGCTACATTTTGTATAACTGTGAAATATATCTGCTACTCTGCACATTTGCGATAGCTATAACAGTGACTACAGATGAGGTAGACCCATTTTCTTCTTATGCGCATGTCCCCAACGTAGACTTGCACATCGCCAGTTTACTGTTAAAGTTGCATGGTCAACAGTGATGAACTTGTTTACAATTAAATTTCCAACATTCCCGCCCTTTTTATATGAATAAAAGACTTTGTTTAATTTGAATATATTCTAGTTGCATCGAAATTGAGAAAGAAAAAGAGAACAAACATCCCAAAGCACTAAATTACATAAACAGTGTTGTAACCTCAAATTATATCCACGTTTGTAATTGGGCTTTTGGTAAAAAATTAGTCCAATGTTGGGACACGGAGAGTGGCTGCGTACCTCGCTTGCGCACTCTACCCATTCTCCATCTACGGCCTATAATCGTATATATTTCTTGGATGGCTATTCTTTCTGTGTGGGCAACTGCACTTGTGATAACAGCAGCAGAAATGAAACAATATTGGCTAAATTTATATGTACTTTCAGGTTATAATGAAGAAATAAAAAAAAAATGCCAAACGTTGGGGATAAATCCTCTTTGAGGTCTTACTGAAAGAGTAATGTGCAAAAAACGTGGCCAATGAAAAGGTATGGTATTTTTTTACAACCTCACAGTGCCATATGGTCGGTGCATGCATTATCAAGAGGTCAACAACAGCGTTTAAATTTTACACGTGGCAGAAGGATAAACAAAGGGCGGGCAAAATAAGCACAGCTTTCTAACCCAATTTACTGCGGACAACCTCGTTGGTGATCCCTTGCTTCAGCGCCTAAAACACGCAGAATAGGTCCACGTAGGTTTCAGCCTATACAACAGAATCGTTTAAAATTGCGCAAAATGACACCGCTGTCGAGGACGGAATAGGCTTTACAGCAGGACTGTTCACATTCCCGTGGTATGATTACGTAACAGCGAGAGCGCAGAACGTACCTGAACCACTGAATACTGCTCCATCTCAATGAAACTTAACCACAAGCAGTTTAAAATGATCCGATGAAATTAGTGAAAGTCCACTAATTATTTCGATGACTCCGAGTTCACTGAATTGAGAGTGGTTATAACATGGTGCGGTAGGAAGATACGGCTTAACGTCTCGTCGACTGCGAGGTCCTTAGAGACGGAGCAAGTTGCTCAGAGATGCAGGAACGGAGAAGCACTCGACCGTGGCCAGTCGCAATGAACCATCCCAGCATTCGCCTGGAGTGATCTCGGAAACCCATGGAAATCAGGATGGGCGGACCGATATTCTAACCCAGGTCACCCCGAATGCGCGCGCGAACGTTTACAATTGCGCCACTCGCTCGGTATCATGTAATGCGAATACTTCTGCTTCGAGGCATTGATGATCCCCAGTGAAGTCCACTGACTTGTCAGAAGCCACAAAAATAAATGAGCATTCCTGGCAGCAGAATTCACAGATTCAACAATCGAGTGAGGGGCAGTGCTAGACAAAGTCAAATTTTTACCACTTCCCCAACACCATCTCCAATTCTTTTCGGTTGATCTGGCCTTTTCATCTTCGAAAAAGCATTATCTCCTGCTAGCGATACATTTAAAAACCAGTATTCTTAATAAGGTTCAACGACCAACGGATGAAGCAGCTGCATTATCAGCAGTTACCTCGAGACGAAGACGGTTCTCTGAGTGATCTGGTCGCGCTGTCGCTCCAGACACTTGTGCGATTGTTCTCATTCTGTAATTAGATGCAAATGTATTTATCACGTCTTAACTGACGAAGAGTCGGTAACAAAGCCGGACCAAATCACTTGCAAACCAGCAAAATAGTAGAATGAGTTCTTAAGACAACAGCCAACAACACGCAAATTACTTCAGTGTGAGTTCACAACAGGACTGCGGAAACTATTTTGCATTTTGCAGCAATACTACATTAGCTGACAGGCGTGTTCCTGCATGCACCCGACTGTTCCCTTCTTCGGGCCGTCTGGCCTGTGCACGGCACGAACGCAGAACTTTCAACCGTCCATCGTTTCCACGAGGAGCTAGAACGTATTCGCGCACCCAGAAATTGCGACACGCACTTAATTTACACTGGCAGCAGAAACTGGATGGCAGCCAGTGGCCGCAGGGGTCCTTCGCTGACGTCCAACTTCGCGTCGCTTCGGTGCCAGGCAACGCTACCGCGCTGCTCTGCCAACGCGATCACTTTGGCTGGGTACACAGGCTGCCTGGCGTCCGGCGAAAGGGGACACGCGCACACACACACACACGCACATGTTCTTACTTTCGGTCAGATTTTTCCAGGCAATAAGTGACGTCTTGCTTAGAAAAAAATTATAAAATAACGTGAAATGTGCGATTTCCGGCTTCAGTTGCTGCGCAGAACTGCAAGCCGTGTTTATCTGCGAGCTATCGGACATGAGTACGCACATTCAAAATGTAACAGTGCAGGTTGGCGAGACAGGTAGCAATGTGTGCGTGTGTGTATCGATATACTTTGCATTGTAAAACAACTGTACACATACAAGTATGTGTTCCCAGATTTCCACTTTTGTATTTCATGGTATGTTAATTCTGATGGCCCCCAACTCATAGCCGTGACTGGCCCCTACAGCCACTAAGACTGACAGCAAATCCCTCGATCCCTTTTCAAACAGTAACGTTGTAGTGCGAATGATTGAAAAGCTGTAAACATTGTCATCAACCACAATTTCATAGATTAGGCCGTGCGGCCTATTCCGGCCGAGGCAACAGCCCTGGACTCCATCGCCTTCTCGGTCTTCAAGAATCTCAACATCGTTGTATGTAACACTTGAGGTGTTGGGGTGGTACGGTAGGCCTGGTTTTCTCAGGGTACCACCCGCAGGATTGGAGATCCTAATGAGATAAACCCCACACTCCGAAAGGTGTGCGACA
>NQII01002393.1:4764-26451 GCA_002778355.1 Clitarchus hookeri
CGTTGCGTGTTCACGAGTTGGGAAACCATCCGCTTTGTTTGTGTTAACGTCAGACCAAAAAACAAAAAATGTGGTTTACCAAAGAGCACTTCAATGAAACGTGTTTACTTTGGATTCACTTTCATTTACTTAGAGAAGTTCAATTCATTACTGTTGTGAAATGAAATAAAATTTTTCCTTTTCAAATATAAAAAAAATGTTTCTTCATGTTTTAATCACCAAACAAAATGTTGCATAAAACGAAGCCATCTGGTGGCGAAACGGAGTTCGCCGGGTTTGCTAGTCAAATATATTATAGTAATCAAAGTGTTATATTGACACATCTCCATTGTGTAGGGATTGCACCAGTTGGTTTCAGANTTATAGTAATCAAAGTGTTATATTGACACATCTCCATTGTGTAGGGATTGCACCAGTTGGTTTCAGAAAGTATTCCCCTAGTTTATTTCTTAAGCGGTTTGCTGCGTTAAAATTGTTGTTTCCACTGAATGCACTGTTATCTGATAATGCCGGTACCACAGAACACTTATTAAAACGTTGTGGAACATGAGATTCTCCTTCTCGTCTGCGTATAAAATTATGAAGCACGCATGCTGTCTTAATAGTCTGCAACGCATTACTTATGTTGGCATAATAAATTGGTCAGTCAAATAGACGAAATTTTGACGTTAGCATTCCAAAACTGCATTCCACACTTTCTCTGCCTCCTGAAAGTCGAAAATTGAATATTCTTCTGGCATCATTTAATACTCATTTTGGAAAGGGCCGCATTATATGATTCTGAAGAGGGGATGCCTCATCTGCCACAAAGTAGAACGGAAAAGGATTGTCATTCGCCTCGCCTGGCAAGGGAGTTGCTTCTGGTATTTTCAATTTATTATCCTGCAATAATTTTCCGATTCTTGATTTGCGAAACACAGCGCCGTCACTATTCCGTCCATAGTCTCCAACATCTATTGCGGTGAACATTCCATCTGCGTCAGAAAAACCCATTAGAACTGTTGAAAAGAACCCTTTATAATTATAATCTGTGGACCCTGTATTAGGGGAACACTGAATGCGGAAATGTTTGCCGTCAAGAGAACCAATACAGTTAGGTAAATTCCATAACTCATAATAACGTTTTGATATTTGCTTCCAAGTTTCCTCCGTTGGTTGTGGCACATACAGCGGTTGTAAGTGGGACCATAGAGCAGCACAAGTCGAATGAACAATAGAACTGGTAGTTGATTTACCTCTGCAAAATTGCAAGGAAAGATATTGAAAACTGCTTCCAGTAACTAGATACCTGGAAAAATAATAAATTAAATAAATTGAGGGTTTTAAAAAGTAAATTTATTTAAAATTTATTTTTTACTTAATTTAATTCTGTAATACACGTGTTTTCATTTTAATACGCAACAGTTTTAAATAAATCCTATTGATGTCTACTTTTTTTAATTTTGTTTCAGAAAAGAACTGTCGAGAACGGTGGAAGAACATCAGGACCGCATATGTGCGATCGCTGAAACCACCAAAGTCTGGGGCTAGTCAGAATTCATAGAAAAGTTATTATCTGACTGAGCATTCTAGCTTTTCTGCAACCATATTTGGAAGGAGGAGATACGTCCTGCAATCTTCACGTTGAAGATACGGCAGTGGAGGAGTCCGATACTAATCAAAATGACGGAAGTGACACATTTGTTGAAGAGGAAATGCCTGGTGAAGCTTCTTCCGTGCAATTTATCGAAAAACCCGCTCGTGATATCAGCTCAAGTCAAACATATAAAAAACTAAAGGGAAACAATCAAGTCGACGATGCTTTTGTAGAATGGATGAACATGAAAAATATGTTAATAAAAGTCACCAAGATGCTGAACAGCATTTCCTTCTTTCTCTTTTACCTGATCTGGAAAACCTTAGCTTGCGTCGTAAGAAGACTTTCAAAATACAAACAACGTCTCTCTTACATAAGTTGTTAGAGGAGGATGGACGAGAGAAAGTGGAATCCACAGTATGGGATATGCTACTTGTTTCCTTGCTAGTCTGCTATTGGCTCAGAGTCGTCCAGGGCGTGTCTAATAAACTGGGATCCAACTACACAGGTCACATAAATGCACACGTGTTTGACATCTATCTTGTTCTGAAATTAATTCGCGAAATTTTCCTGTCCCTTCTAATCTGTGCTGTGTAGGGGCAGTGAAATTTAGCGAAAAGAGTTCGAGACAAGTTATATTTCGAAACACTGTGTGGTTGTTTATCTTTCTCGATTGGCTACATTAACATGTTTCGTTTAGTAAGCGAATCAATTTGGTACACCACCAAAGTTTTTGAATTCTAATTGGCCCGGTTAAAAAAAGAAATGGCTTCTCATTCAGACGGCGATCAATGGCAAAATAACATTGAAGTCTACCATGTCCTCGGATATTTTCGCGAAAAATACTGGCTCTAGTAAGGGTGATTTTTGACTGTTGTTTTGGCGATACCAGAAGACTAAAATAGGTTTACCTCCTCTTTAGTCTATGCGCCACAGCGCAAGGGTAGAGAAGGAGGAGGAGGGGAAGGGGGTCAGGGTCGTGAGGGCAGTCGTGGCAACTTGCGCGGGACACATTTCCCTTTCCTTTCTTCTTTTTATTTTGTGTGTGCGTCTTCCTCCACGTAATTAAGCGAGCGCCGAACGAAGAAACCATCCACGCTGCGTCCATTACGGTGGCAGTAAACCGCACTAACCGCCGTCCCCAAGAGCAGACGCAGCGGTTGTTTCCGCTCGCCAATATTTATTCGCCGCTTAAACGTCTCATAACTTTATTGTTTCTTACTCCGCTCGCCTCGACCTCTTGGAACGTATCCTCGTTCTTTTTTTTTTTTTTTTTTTTGCGAAATTTTGGCTCCTAACCCGACCGCGGCAGCCCTCTGGAGTTGTCGGGAGGGGTGGGGGTGGTTAGGTCGTCAGCCATTGGTCAAGCCGTTTTTGCGGTAGAGTTCATTCCCCCGTGGCTATCACCACGACGCAGAACAAGTAACACACAAGATGCGAATTTTTGTGGCAGTAGTTTTGATGTGCCGGTTACCCACTCTCTGACTTTCGAGTTATTCGCTATACTTCACAGCCCTGTACCTACTTCAGCGCAATTCATGATTCCTTTGGCTACAGCCAACTATACACGGTCGCGGAGTAGATAAGTACACAAAGACGAAATGGCATGGTGGTTCCTTTGATGTGGACGTATGTACCCATTGGTAGGAGCAGTGATATTTCGCGAAAAGATTTCGAGACAAGATACAGTCCAAAGCACTGTAGGGTCGTCCAGCTTCTTTGATTGGCTAAAAATAGTTCTGGCCCGTGTTAACCGTTTGCGCACGAATCACGAAGGTTCAGTGTCGGAGTTACTTAGTTCTGAGTGGCTTGGTCAAAGACGGACACGGCACCAGCAGCCAATGGAGGTATAACAACAGCTGAGGTGTGTATACAGTATTGAAGTCTACTGTGTGCTCCGATTTTTACGCGAAAAGTCACTGGCCCTACCCATTGGCTGTGCGAGGCTATGGAAATGGGCCTTGAGTCTGACTGGCTATTGCGTTCTGCGAGAATTTCCCTACTGGCTGGGTTGCTGGCTGGCAAGTAAGTTAGGTTACCAGGTCCTGATTGGGGAACGATGTTCCTGACATGTTCCTGGCTGGTGGCGCCATTTTTCTGGCGTGTGAGGCTGGAGTTCATGGAAATAAGTGGCTGATTCACCTCTGTATTCTTAGGTACTCTGTGACGCTACAGCCCAGCCAATAACGAACCCTTTCTAGCACTAAGTAGCAAGTCAGACGCAAGGTTCTTTCTTGGGTTCTCGCTCAGCCAATCAGAGAATGGGTACGCCCATATCAAAGGAGCTGCCACGCCATTTCGTAACCGTGTATTTGTTCTCTTTGTGATGATGCAGTCATTTATCTGTGTGACCACTTTACTGTAGATTAGTTGCTTAACCGCTCGGCTTTTACTATTGGCTCAAAGTGCCCTTGGGACTAGCCATTCAAGTTTTCTGCCAACGGCAACAGTCAAAAGAACATACAGCACCTTGGAGTATAGTCTGCCGTGAAATAATAACGCGAATTCCCCAGTGTCCCTGTCTATTAGGTTCCCTGTTGGTAAGGACAGGAAAACTTCCCGATGCTATACCTTACAGTCATGTGTATACACGAGCTCCAGATATTTATTTTTCATTTATCGCTATCCCAGAGAAAAACTGGTTTTACCACACACGTGGCGGTAATGTTTGTTTGCAAGTCTGCTATTGGGTCAGAGTCGTCCATGGTGTGTCTAATAAACTGTGATCCTTTTTGAGAGGTCACTCAAATGCGCACGTGTGTGTATTTTTTAACTCATCCTGAAGCGAATTTGCAAGATATTCACGTCGTTACTGATAAGTTAATTTATGACATTAGTGCAGAAGGTGGGGGGGGGACAGGCTGGTTTACAAACCGTCGTGTACGTAAGCCTATCAGCGTCGAAGTTCAAGTGGCTACTCTTGAATCGCTTGACTACAACGGGAAACATAGGCTTGGATGTGACTCACCGAATTTTACTTTCGTGTTGGTCTTCTTCCGTGTCAACCAGCTTACGTGTCCACTGGTTTGCGCATTCACATTCAGTTCTAATGTCTGTCGTGTCTCACCTACTTGTGTTCGTGGTTACGAGTTAACACTTTCCTTTACTCTTATCTCGGTGGCCTTTTTTTTTTTAAGTTCACGTGGAATATGTTAACACTTTGAGGTTATGCCCGAGACTTGCCCGGGCTGCGTTAGTATGAACGGTTTTCTATGTCTTTGAAGACAAATCTTGGACTCGTATGCTTCAGTTGATACGCAGGACCACATGTTTTTCACGAACATATTTCATCACAAATTGTTCTGGAAAACACGTTACTTCAGAACCAGCGTCGTGGTTGGATGACTTTAATTCGCGCGCATCTTTAGTGTCTACCAGCCAATCGCGGATGTTCAATGTCATGGTAGCTTTGTTCTGATTGGCCCAGTCGAGTAGAAAATGTCTTCTCACTCCGACATGTAGCCAATAGTCAAAGTTAATTTGCAAACTTACACGTAAGAATGATGGTCTGCGCATAAATATTCCTGAAAAAAAAAAAAAAAGGTGGCTCTAGTAGGGAGGAGAAAAATACGAAGATAAAGAGAGATGAAAATACTCTAAAATCCTTTGTAAAATTGATAGAGTTTCAGTTTCTTGTTTGTCGGGTGTTTCACCTGTTACTATTTTATCGCAGTTAAGGTAGCGCGCGATTACTTCATTTTCCTCTAGCACGTTGATTGCTGACTCTTCAGTGTTACAGTACGTGTTTACAAAACGTGGCTCAACTGCAAAAGAAAGTGTGGTTGGCGTATGTCTGAAGTATAGCTTGCCCTCACATGAATTTATCGAAGTATTCGCATTCATTTTTATAGACAGTTTAAACAGTGAGAAGTCATATTCCCTCCAAATGGATTGCAAAGGTTTCTGACACGCCAATGTGAAGTGTTTATCACCATTGCCTGTGATTTTTCGCAAAACGATCTCAACACGCAGTAAACTCCAGTACATCGTGCAAAAATATCATAGACTAAAGATAAGGTAGACCGATTCTTCGTCTTCTGCGCATGTACCCAACATTGACTTCAACACAACTGCCAAAGCCACGTGGTCAACCATGATGAATTATTTTAATTTTCAAAAGACAATAACTTTTATATAAATGAAATGCTTTTAAAATTTTGAATTTAATCAAACTGCATTAAAAATTGGTTGGGATAAGTATGTGAACATCTCAAAGCACTTGTTTACTAAACAGTGTTTTAACCACAAATCCAATCAACGTCGTTTATGATAGTCGTGTTGGCAGAAAAGCAGTTCAATATTGGGACACGAAGGTAGGTTGTACGCAGTTAGTGAGATCGCTCCACCCCATATTCACGGGGGCCGCGGTGGCTGAGCGGTTAGCCTGCTCGCCTCCCACCTGGGCGAACCGGGTTCAATCCCCGACCGGGTCACTCCGTGGATTTTCGCATGAGGGAATCATGCCGGACGTTGCCGCTGATCGGCGGGTTTTCTCGGGGATCTCCCGTACTTTCATTCCGACGCTGCTGCATACTCACCTCAATCACCCTCGTTGGCTCTGAAGACGTCACTGTTAAGATCCGCCCAAATCTCTTCACTCACTCACCCATATTAACGTTACGATAAATATTCATTTCACTTTCTCCACTGCTACTTGTTTAACCAAAACAACGTTAAAGGTTTGCTCGTCGGATATTGAAGTCTAAACTGTGCGTAAATGTTTTCGCGAGAAACACGTTGTTCTGCTAGTAAACAAAAGACCCCTTCTCAAGTAAATAAATATTACTTGTTACTAGATAATAACGTGAACTTTTCAGGTCTTTAGTCAAATGATAAAAGAAACGAGGTAAAAAAAAATCTTAGTAAAATAAACGAACACCATTCTCAAATTGTCTCTACGTCGATTATGACAGTCTTAACTGCGAGATTGTGCATATTGTAGGACGAAGTAAAAAAAAAAAAGTCCCGTTTTCAGCGACACGAAGATATATCTGCTGGAGAACCTGCGAGTTAATGAGATCGCTTAGAAAAGTTAACGTATTTGAAAATGTTTTCTCACTGTAGTACTGGCATTCATCGCCGACCGTCGTTATAAAAGCGTTTAAATTGCAGCCGTGTGATGTATTTTACGGGAAGCCAAGAATTAACTTGCTTCAGATCAACTAAAAAATTCCAGGCCGAAATAAAATGAAATGATAATGAATGGAAGAATTTTTTTTTTCCCCCGAAACCACGATGGTAATACCAGATTGCTCGCTGTTCATAACAAACACTGCCATTACGCAAATGTGGTTGGCAAAACAATCTTGTTTCATCGCTGTCCATTACGGACAACTCTTTGCGTAATAATACCCTTCACCCAGCGCTTCCTTTCACATTTCTTTGCCGGTTTGAATAATAATAATGTTAAATGCCTTTCATACAATTTTTGACGTCTCGTCATTACTTGCAAGTTTTGGAATAAACGAGCAATCTCTAAGGCGTGAGTTGGTTTAAGCCAACCAAACACTTGCTTGTATATTGTGAAATATATATTGAGTAGCCCCAACAAAATATTTTGTTAATTAAACAAAACTTGAAAAGCAACAAAATTGATTTTGTTCATCTTACGAAGTACGGGCGTGAATAAACAAAACCTCTATATTGGGCAAAAAAAATGAAACACAAAAAAAAAAATATTTACTTGAATCTGCTGTATATTCTTGCTTAGCCACTCGTTTAATTGCTTTAGTTCGAAAATACCGCTTGAGAGTTTGTATTTAATTTTTGTAAAATCTTCTAAGGAGATTAACAGTGTTTTTTAGTGAATGTGTTGATACTTAGTAATGATATAGACATCCTAAAAATACGAGTTCAATAGGAAAAGAAAAAGTACAGCTGTAGGACTTGAAATATTTATTTACGTACAATGAGCAGTATTTAAATTCTTTGTTTAAAAAAAAAAAAATCAAATTTCTTTAATAGTAACTTTAGCTGATGTTGTTAGGGCTTAGAGCCCATCCGCAAACGAACTCAGTTTGAATTTCAATTGGGCTTTCATTTTTTTTAAGCGAATGGAAACCGGCTAAGGGTGTTGGACACCCAAAAATAAATAATTTAATTTTTTTACCAAACATTGTTTAACTTGTACACATCATACATGATAACATTTCCCTATAATAAAAAAATTTTACACTTTATATTTTTTAAATGATTTGATGTCAAATTCAATTTTTTTTTCTATTTTGCTGCAGCCTTAATAACAAATGCTAACTAGGTTGTACAAATGAAAAAAATACAAAGTAAAATAATTTAATGTGCTACCACATGCTGTATACATTACCAAATAACAAGCCATATATATGAAGAAAATTGTTAAGTATAAAGAAATATATACATATTTTATTGTAATTAGTGTTACAACAAAACACAAATTAAAGCAGAAGTTTTAACAGGCAAATTTATAATTACACCGCCTTAGTTTTACGTGTTTGAAGTGAATAGATAGACTTTCTTAAATTAAATACACACATTCGACCCCTATTTCCTTCTTAAATGTCAAATCGCAAAAGTAAAACTTATCTGAAGTGTTTTCAAATACAAGTTGTCGTTACTAATCATGCATCCAAAAAATACTAAACGGATTCCAGAAAATGTTTTATATTTTCTGCAAACATAAGAATTTTTTTTTTTTTGGCGACCGGACGATTTTTGTGTACGTATGCATTTTAACAAAACTAATAAGACGAGAGACTCATTCATGATTATAGACAAATCGTTATACACCTTTTTTTTTACATTATAGTTCAGTTTTTTTAACGATAATTTCAAAAGCATGTTGTACGTAACAATTACTGTTTGTCTGAAGAGAAATCGCCGGTGGTGATTGAAGACACGTTAAGAAATGAGAACTGCGATATTATTTCTGTTAGAACGGTTACATGCTCCTGAACAAGGTTGTATTAGCCTCTTAACTTGGAAATGATTATGCAAGGAGGAAACGAGTTACGCAAAATACGATGACGTCATAAAGGTTACAAATGAGACAACAAGGCTGTTCGGCATTAACTAGGATGGAGCGAGGGGATACGCATGAAAATTAATTACGTTTGGAAACAGCCAACGACGATCGAATGGTGTCTCAAGATGCGCGTGCATAAAATAAAAATATTGACGTGAATGTACAGTCATTTTGTACGCTTTCAAACTGAAAAACAAGTTGTCTTTAAAGAGGAGTGTAAATAAGACATCAGCTGAAAGTGTTAACACGAGAAATTACTCCAAAATAAGAGGCACAGTTCTCTCCGATTTTTTGCACTTAATTAGCAACGAATATAAAATACATTTCAAAGACCCCCTAATCAAATAAAATTAAGAGACGCTTTGCCACTCGTGTTACTTCCAACTTTTCTCAAACCCACATGTCAGTCTGAAAATACATGAATGTTGAACGTCGCTCTTACACAAAGCTAGCAGCAACTTCCCTGCGTATTTGATTCTTCTTTCCTTAGCAAATGTAGGAACGCTTTCATGAAGGCATGGGAAAATAATTTACCATTCGCGTTTTCTCACTAAACGTATGCATTGATGTTGGGAAAATTTGCGAATTATTTCTTACAGTGCAGCTATATATGTGAGTTTTTTTTTCAAAGGTTTTAGTCAGAAAATAATCGTGCTGAACGATGCCGCTGTTCGGCGGGTTTCTCGGGGATCTCCCGTTTTCCCACCCCTTCATTCCAGCGATACTCCATACTCACCTCTCTTCAGACTGTCTTTACACAAAGACAAGCGATAAATAGTAAAATGAAGACTGCAAGTGTGCACATACGATACTGCAGTCTAGCCTCCGCGTAAATCGTTTCGTGAGAAACAGATCGCCCTACGGTATACTGTAACTCAGACACAAACGGGAACACAGTAAAAAAATAAACTTATGTTCAACTGATTATAAAAATTTACACTAGCTTAGTAAATTTCTTCGGCATGCCAAGAATATTGTTAGATATTTAAATTTAGTAGAACGGCATGGATTACTATGTGAGCAATGATAAACACGTATTTATCTGGTGATGAAGTGCGCCGGTAGCTTGCCGACTCATGGACGCAGTATTCCGTCTCTACTCCCTTCAGTGGGAAATTTTCCTAAATACAGAGCCACCCCCCCCCCCCCCCCNCAGTCAATGGTCAAATTGGGAGGGTTTGCGAAAGCAACACACATCCATTACCTTTTATGTATTATATTTTGGGATCAGAGTAGCTTTAACTTATTTCATAAACTCCCCAATAAATATCACAGAATACATAAATAAGTGACCATGGTGTCACCCAAAAATATGATAAATAAGGTAGAAAATATTATACATAGACCCCCTCACATCCAAATAGAAATTACTTCATGATAGAATTTTAAATGTTACATGAAACATACCTGTATTAAAAACATACCTATCTTTAGTTATGACATGTTAAAGCAGCCCCCATCCCATCATTCTACGTCCTAACAAAGTTCCGTGCCTTATTGAGTCCCTCTCTGCTTCTCTGCCCCAAGGCAGGAAGCCAACACTTTTAGTTCCTCCGCGTCGCTCTCTGGAACTATTTTGAACGGTCAGGAAGTGTAGAATGCGCCCCTAGGTGACGCCACATATGGCACACATGCTCACAGAAGGTCTTGATGACGAGGGGGAGGGGGGACGCGAAGTCTCCACGAGCAAGCCGGCAGTCGCCCAGTAGTATTGCACCCCGGCGCTTGCTCAAGCAGCAGTAGTACAACGGAGCACCACGCACCCAGGTAAGGTTCATGCCCCCGACGTCGCCAGCGACTCTCAAGTAGTTACCGTCAACCAGCAATCGTGGAAAGTTACTTTTTTCTATTTAAATATGTGCTCGTTGTTCGATGTGGCACCGTCACAGAAGTTAGACTATGTCCTGCACGAATCGGAGACAGTGACGCTAAGAAACTTTGAAGAAACTAAGCAAAAGTTACTTAAAATTTCTTTAACATAAAGTGTGACGGAACTAAATATCACGATTTTCTCAGTACCTAACTATTAAGTGTAGTCACCAGATCTCCGAGAAAAAATGAATGCTCGGAGAAGACTCCAGTATCATCCTGCGCAATTGCAGTATTGTGCGAAGAGAAATTTTTGAGCAAGCCAACCAGAATAAGGTATCTTTAGCAGATATCTAACTCGCGCAACAAGTGGTATTATTCAATCAACCAAAGTGTATCTGAATTACCTGGGAATAAGCAAAATAAATCATTTATGTGCACACCTAAAATATTTAAATATATCTTAAGAGTTAGTAGCACGGGCATATTTTCTGTACGTTTATTGATTGCGTGTTTAAGTGCATATCAGCAAAACAGACATCCTGGAAATACGACTTTTTGCCAGAAGAGATTAAAAAAAACCAATTATCTAAGCCCGTAAGGTTTTGTCTTTATGATATAACGCGTACTCTAAGAGGAAAAAAATTCATGAAAATTGTGAAGAAAAAAAAATCGCGTTTTTAGAGTTTGCCTTTGTAGTTTCGTCAAGATGTAGGAGAGAAGTAAAACCACGGTCGTAGTTCAATGTGTGTGCTTGCATCGCATGTAGTAAAGTCCTGTTGGTTACGTATCTAATATGCACAGGAAAGCGTAACTACGGAAGCATTGCACGTCGGTTCAGGGCCTTGCGCGTAGGAGCGACGGGGCTCTGGGGCGCGCGTGTTATTGTCGCCCTTATCGCCGTGCCTCAAACGTGAAAAAAAAAAACATCGAGCCCATGTACTAAGGCCCATGTATCGCGTGCAACCGGAAATCAAAACTCGGTAATTGGGAAGCGCAAGTTCTAAAGTAGCTTATTTTTGTCTGGTTTTCATTCTCGCGACTATTTATTAATGCTGTCAATTTCCATAACGACGTGATTTCGTGGAAAAAAAAAGGTAAATCTTTTTGGGTGGTGTTGCCGGGCCTGTGCCGCAGAGCCGCGCGGGAGGAAAATAAAAGAGCTTTTAATTCGCTTGATTAGCGACTGTCCGCGAGCTAGGACGTGATGACACGTTCAGGGCGAGAATCGTGTAAAACGGGCCCCAAACGTCCTCCCCTCCCTCTCGCTCCTTCCTTTTGCTGTCGGCGATCGACCATGTTCCCGCAGGTCAAGGGCTCTCTCCCACGCCACNNNNAAAGGTACAGCGAGCAGTGACACACAAAGACCTGGGCATCATTTGTGTGGAATGTTTAAATTCAATAATGGCTTTGTCGTGACGACCTTCGAAGGTAGGCCTAGGGGAAAGGTTCTGATCAACTCACCCCTCCCGTTCTAAGTTCTCATCCTCATCTGCGACCCAAACCACCATTGTTTCGCCTACGTGTTTGTAAAGCAATCAGGAGAGAC
Organism: Clitarchus hookeri; assembly: GCA_002778355.1. NCBI lineage: Eukaryota > Metazoa > Arthropoda > Insecta > Phasmatodea > Phasmatidae > Clitarchus > Clitarchus hookeri. The sequence continues at coordinate 16,699 of NQII01002393.1, forward strand.
GTGATATTTTTTCTTGTGAAAATACTTACCTGGGCGCTTGTTAGATTTGAACAGTGTTTGTTCATGTATACAGGTTTACACCCGTCACAGAGTAAATAAGTACACAGATAGGAATTAGCGCGGCTAATTCTTTGACGTGGGCGTACACGTTCGCTGATTAGCTACAAGAGGCTTTGGGAACGAACCTTCTGTCTGATAGGCTACTGCGTACTACTGAAGGTTACCTATTGGCTGAGCTGCCGGTTGGCAATTAAGTTACCAGGCGCAGATGGGCGAATGTCGTTCCAACATGTTGCTGGCTGGTGGCGCCATATTGCTGGCGTTTGCTACTGAAGTTCACGGAATGAGCGGCTACTTCACCTCTGTATTGTTAACTACTCTGTGTCCCTCTTATAAACTGTCGGCTGCATGAGATGTCACGCCCAGAATTCATGAAGTGGGGATATACGAACTAAAAAAAAAAAAGTAACCTTAGGAGATTTTTCATTTTGGAATTATAGACACGTTTGATGAATGCTCATTGTGATCCGCATGTAAATAATTAGCTACCACTAGGGCCAGTGACTTTTCTCGTAAAAATCGGAGCACACAGTAGACTTCAATACTATATACAAACCTCAGCTGTTGTTATACCTCCATTGGCTGCCGGTTCCGTGTCCGTCTTTGACCAAGCCACTCGGGACTAAGTAACTCCGACATTGAACCTTCGTGATTCGTGCGCAAACGGTTAACACAGGCCAGAACATTTTTTTAGTCAATCAAAGAAGCTGGACGACCCTACAGCGCTTTGGACTGTATCTTGTCTCACTGGCCAGCAACATTTCGAAACGCCGTTCGCCAATCAGCGCCTGGTGATCTACTCGCCAGCCGACAGCCCAGCCGTAGGGAATCTTCCGCATCACGCGGGTAGCCAATCAGACACAACTCCCGTTCCCAGAGACTAACGCAACCAATCACAGAATGGGTGCGCGCTCATCATTTCGTCTCTGTGTACGTATCTACTCTGTGACTGAACACAGCAGAAATAAAATCCAGTGGGGTAGGGACCTGCAAAATTCACGTTATCATTTTGCGGCAGTCTAAACGCCGAGATGCTGTATGTTCTTTTGAATGTTGCCGTTAACAGACAACTTAAGTGGCTCGTCCCAACGACACTTTGAGCCAATAGGAAAGGCTCAAAGCTTGAGCAACCAATCTCCAGTAAAGCGGTCACACAAGCAAATGAAGTCGTATTGGTCCGCCAGTAACCAATTAAATCACGAATTGCCCTTGGGTAGGTACAGGGCAGTGGAGTCTAAGGTGTTACCAAATAATTACTCGAATTTTGCACGTGTAGTATATTCGCGGTTTCTTCGCGCTTTTTTAATCAAACCTTTGAAAAATTACCTTATGTATGAAGCGTTTAGTTATTTCTTAAATATTACTTTTATCACAAGCGTTTTATACATCTGTTAAAATAAAATAATCTTATTTTTCGTTAAATCAAAATTTTACCCATATTTTATTTATAAATTATTAAATTTAATGAGTAATAAATATGAATAAAAACAGTGATAAAACATTTGTGTTGGTAGCGCCTAGTAATAAATAGTTCTCATGCAAAATATTACTACAAGTGAGTGCGCACGAATCCGGTGGGTTGTCCTTTAGTGTATTTTTCTAGACTTAGTTAAAATTAGTTCGCACGAGGCGGAGGAATATCCTGGAAGTAGAATTTCGGTAGGGCTTCAGAAAAGTGTGAAGTAACCGTGAATCGATTATATCTGCTATTGAGATATTTCCCTCGCGTGTGGAAGGTACCATTCTCTGTTGAGACTACATTATGTAATCCTATAAGCAGTTGCTGCCAATAACATGAAGCACAAATTAAAATGTTACTGGTTCCGAGCATCGTACCGGTATTAAGTACAGTTCCGAGCAAAAAAAATTGTTCGTTGTAACGCTTGAAACGATATATTTATTTGTGACAAACAGTTTGGTTCTCTACTGGGCCAATCATATTTAAGGTAACTCTGGAAACGAACGCCTGTGATTCGTGACCAGGCTCCTAAGACTCGTAGCAACTAGAACTTTCCAAAACTGAAAGTTATACTGAGCTTAAGTCTTTTGACATAAAACTATACAGGAACCTTTACGCTAAAATAAAATAGCTTATATATAGGCCCAGCGATTTTTCGTGTAAAAATCGGAGCACACAGTAGACTTCAATACTATATACACACCTCAGCTGTTGTTATACCTACATTGGCTACTGGTGCCGTATCCGTCTTTGACCAAGCCACTCAGGACTAAGTAACTCCGACACTGAACCTTCGTGATTCGTGCGTAAACAGTTAACACGAGCCAGAACATTTTTTCGTGAATCAAAGAAGCTGGACGACCCTACAGTGTTTTGGACTGTATCTTATCTCGAAATCTTTTCGCGAAATATCTCTGCCCCTACTTATATATACTCATATATATAATGTTCGAAAATTAAACGCCTAAATTACAGGAGGTGATTCCTTATGAAAAATAAAGTCTAAAATATACAGGACACCGTATACCTAAACAGAATATTGAAGGAGATACGATCAAATGAAAATTGGGTTTTGAAAACGTATTTTTGCCGAATGCCTTGTACAAGGCCTACAAAGTCCGCAGCAAAAAGGTGACTTATGCTTCCCATGTTGCTGAGACACATGCGTAATGCTGGCCGTTCTCGGTCTGTGCGCACTGTTCGGCTTGTCGTAGTGATGTGTCAGCACATCAACGAAACGCCCTCCACTAGTACACGCTCCATAGCGCGCCAAATAGGCATGTCCCATTCAACCGTGTAGGACGTACTGAGGGTAAATTGACGCCATCCCTACCGCTTGCAGAAAGTGCAAGGTATTAAGCGAAAAAAACGTTTTCAAAACCCAATTTTCACAGGCTCATATCTCCTTTAATATTCTGTTTAGTTGTATGGTGTCCTGTATATTTTCGACTTTATTTTTCATAAGAAATCACTTCCCACAGTTTGGGCGTTTAATTTTCCGAACATACTGCATATATTACAAGTCCTTAATCCATACGTACATAATTCGAACGTGGGACAGACTTTATTTTCAAAATCACTCGAAAATTCGATACTAAACTGAATTGCATAGTCGCCAATATGTTTGTTGTAGTTTGAAACAAAATTTCCAAGATTTTATACTTTCAAAATTCAAGCAAAAGAAGTCATTATTTCCAAGCTCTATTGTATATTTCTTGAAATAGCGAATATGAAATACGTAATTAAGCCAGTATGACAGCGGCTATAAACTCCTATGCCCTACCTGGATACACGCTCCTGGAGAATCCGTTTTTCGAATTTTGACTGGGTCAGTGAAAATTTTGTGCCTCCAGCAGTGAACTCCCGTGATTCGCATTCAAAGAAATACGACGCGCAAAAATAATTAATGGGCTTGTAAAAGAAGCCAAAGGAAGTAACGGTACTGTGGAAAATATCTTGCCAAGAAAAACAGTAAGGGGACCCGACATGGGCGGTGGGAACACATCTCTAATAATCAGTAGCGACTGCCGTTTTTCACGAGAAGAGTTGCTGCCCAATTGTATTTCCAAACACATTAGCTCAGATCCACTATTGCGATTCGATGGCTCAAACTGCTATGCGTCTTCTGTGCTTGCCCGCGAATCACGGACGTTCAGTATAGTTTACTTAATTCCGATATGCCCAGTCAAACACCACACTGTTTTCTCACAAAGACAAGCGGTAGAAAAACACAAGTGCGCGCGTAGGATATTGCAATATAGTCTGCATCGAACTCTTCGCAAAAATCATAAATCCCTGCTTATAAAAACACTTTTACATAAGCATAGGGGCCGTGATATTTCGCGAAAATATTTCGAGACAAGATACAGTCGAAGGCACTGTAGGGTCGTCCAGCTTCTTTGATTGGCTAAAAAATGTTCTGGCGCGTGTTAACCGTTTGCGCACGAATCACGAAGGTTCAGTGTCGGAGTTACTTAGTCCTGAGTGGCTTGGTCAAAGACGGACACGGCGCCAGCAGCCAATGGAGGCATAACAACAGCTGAGGTGTGTATATAGTATTGAAGTCTACTGTGTGCTCCGATTTTTACGCGAAAAGTCACTGACCCTACATGAGCAGCATCCAATAAGATTATGCAAATACGCCATATTATCGCGAAAAAGTTCACTCGCAAGCCAGATTTGATTTTTCGTCGTCCACAATTGAACCTTTCATATGTATAGGGCCACCTTTTTTTTAGTTTTTCGTTAAACAAACTATACCATAAACCTGTGGTAAATCCTAGTTCCGTACATTTGCGTGGTGTGTACTTCTTTGTAAGCGACGAATCAGAGTTGGATGACAGACGTTCAGAAATCACTGGCTGGAACGCAGAAGGTCATTTCTGAATCGGAGTCCTTCACTTTCACTTGAACGAAACCGTTCTCTTTGGCAATTGGCAATAAGCTATAAATCATACTTAATAAGCTATAAATCGTATCCAGTAAGCTATAAATGTCATATTTCTTAACAACTGTGCAACAGTTTGAAACAACATACAAAATAGTGTACCAGACCACGCAATTAATGGCGCTAGGTAAAAAAGTTTAATTTTTTTTGCAATCGTGCCGCTGTCAAATCGTAGATACTAGAGGGAACGCCCCTTCAAAATAGTCCCAAAAAGTGGGGGGGGGGGGAATTTTTTTTTCATAAGTACGTGTTAGATTCATAATTTCATATTTTGTGTCCTGGTTATAATAACAACTAGGCCACTTTAAAAATGAGGCAAGAATAATAATATGGAAAAAAAAACAAAGAAACAATAGATACGCACACTTTAAACATATATGCAAGAAACCTAACATTGATAAAAGGGACAGAAAATTTCGTCAGATCAATTGAGTAGAAGCGCGACTTTAAATATGTAAAATATTACGTCGTCTTTGCAGCTAATCAGTATATGGATCATATAAATTTATCCAAACATGATCAACAGGTGTAATTATATTATTATTAGTAATAATAACGGCTTTCATACCATGGGGACAAATATCATTCTGAGGAGCAACAGTAATTACAAGGATGTTATCAGCAGTACCATACTTAGGCATTGACTTAGTACAATGAGTATGAGGAGGTTTTGCTGTAGACAATGCAACATTAAATCGATTTTTCACTATCCATTTCATAATACCATTTATAATTCAAGGAATAGTAACAATACATTTAATTTTTCTCAACCAAACAGGATCAAATAACCCATTAGGAATTAAAAGAAACCTAGATAAAATTCCTTTTCCCGAATTTCGCGAAAAGACGTCCGCACATGATATAGACTTCAATACCCTACCAGCGTACGAGCAGTTTTCTTTTGCTTATTGGCGGCGTGTGTTTGTAAGGAGACATTGTTTAACTTGACGGGCCAATCAGAATTAGGTTACTCCGATACTGTACGCCTGTGATTCACGGGCAGACACCTAAGACGCGTTTCACCTAAATTTTCCAATGACTAAAGTGGTTCTGAGCTAAAGTGTTATGAAATACAACTGGTCGTGAAAAATTTTCGCGAAATTCGGGTGTACAAATTTCGCGTTATCATTTGGCATCGCGCTAAACTTCTCACTACTGCTTATACCAGAGTGGATGTAGTTTCTTCATTGGCTGCTGTTTAGACGTGCAGCCAACCCCCTTCTGACTGCACTGCACGTGGTTCGTGCACGCAATTGTGAAGTGTGCATTCATTGGCGCGCAGTTACCCGGGGCGTGTCAAATAACGCACTGTCCATTTACAAACGTATAGCAAAGGTGCATGTGTTAGAGTTTCAACGTTTCCTCAAATAATAACGCGAGTTTTGCATATCCCTACTTACTAAGCATCACCAGAAAGATTCCAAGCCAATAACAACCCTGCAGAAAATAAGGGCTGAATTCCGTTTTACCTGGTCCAGGACAAAAACAATTAAACTTTTCGGGGAAGCAGCCAACGAACAAATACCTGAATCTCGATTATGCATAGGAGTGTGAATACTAACCTGAAGGTAACTCAGCATACGAAATTTTCCGAAATTGTTGCATATTTTTTACCTTAGCTTCTGGTGCAACTTTATAAACGTATACATTCTTCAGCCGATGTCACTTGCACATTCGCTGCTGCGAAGGCGTTAAGCTGTTTCTCCTGTGGACAAACTGCGCACGATTCAGCCATACAAATATGAAGCGTTCATCCATTGGCTAGAATTTCCTACGGCATATCAGAAAAAAATATGGTGCAGTGACAAGAGCCGTGCGAACGTACATACACGTGTTTAAAGTACAAGCTGTCACCAAATAATAACGAAAGTTTTGCTGGTCTCTATAAATAACATCTGTAAACATATGTCGAGAGAAAGCATTTCAGATACCCTCGATTGATAACTGTAATTAATTTGGATTATTTTATTTTCGTGATCAGGAAACAGGAAAAAAAACTTTAATCAGAAAAAAAAGTCATAAAAATTCGTGTTATTATTTGGCTACAGGAATTACTTCACGAGACTTTATCTGTGTTGCTCTTGTGAATGGACAACGTCTTGTTTGTAGCGCTACCTGGTTTTCGCCAAAGATTCCACGACTAGTTGTACTCAAGAATACGTTAGTTCAGAACCAATATCGCGGTTGGATGATTTTAACTCGCACTCTTCTTAAGTGTCTGCCAGCCAATCACGGACGTTCTATTTCATGGTAGCTTTATTCTAATTGGCCCATTCAAGTAAGGAATGTCTTCTCACACAGACACGGCGAACGGACAATAACCAAAGGAAATTTGCAAGCTTGCACGAAATAAGATGAAGTCTATCTTGAGCATAAATATTTTCGGGAAAAAACAAGCGGCCCTACTTATTTGTAGGGAAAGGAAAATATCGCGAGTTCAGTGACGTGTAAGCTAGACTCTACATTACCTGTGTATATTCGAGCCTCGGATGTTTTTCCATTGGCTGCTGCTCCAGAGATTAGCCAGTGTTGGCAGTATGGTATTCACTACTTGTTTCCTTGCAAGTCTGCTATTGGCTCAGAGATGTCCAGGTCGTGTCTAATAGTCTACAGCACAATTTCAAATGTGGTTTTCATGTCAATGTGTTTCACTTCTATCTAGTATTGCAATGACCTCGCGAAATTTTCCTGTCCCTATTAATGAGGGGAAAAAAAAAAGAAAAAAAAAAAATTAGANATTGTTTGGCTACAGACTAGACCTCACACGTTGGTATTTGTGCTGATATTTTGAATGCCAAACACCTTATTTAGCCACGCCCTCGAAGACTGTGAGCCAATAAGAAACATCCAAACGATAGCACTGCCGAACCGCATACAAACAACTGAAAAGATAAACTATGTCCTCCCTGTGGCAAAGTTAACGAACGTATGACGTCTCTCCAGAATACAAAGTTCTATTACGTCTATATTGCTGTTATAATAAAATAATGCTTGCAGGTCTATATGCAAAAACTATAGAATGGAAACATGTTTTTATTTTCTTTCAATGACAGTATGTGTGACGTTAACAAATGTAACCGTATCAATAAGAGGCATAAAATGTAGCTTAAAAAAATACTACATGTCTTCAAGTACCTAGACTTAATTTAAAAAAAAACGGTGCAAGGTAAGTTGAACTTTTTCTAAGTAATACCGCAGTTTGTGCCTGAGCAATTTGCCTGTGGTCTCGCGGTGCTTTTATTACGTAATTTGCGCTTTAAATTGCCCTCTTCCCCCTTCTACTTCGTAGTCTCTGGCCTTGGAAATGTTACCCTCTATTTTTCCAGGAGGCTTTCATTCCAGCTCCAGCGAGCATTGTGGTCGCCGTTCGTGACTTAGCCGCCCGCCTACCTGAAGATATTCTACGCTCGCGAGGCACAGGCCGATAAAGACGGCCGAGGCACGCACATGACACGACTTGTCATAGCCACAGAATAACGAAGACTACAGAAGAGAAAAAAACCACTGTTACCACCAACTCCAACTTCACACGCTAGCATAAAGGCCAGTAACATGGCGGGCATTATACTCATAAGTAGGGGTAGTGATATTTCGCGAAAAGATTTCGAGACAAGATACAGTCCAAAGCACTGTAGGGTCGTCAAGCTTCTTTGATTGGCGAAAAAAATTTCTGGCAGGTGTTAACCGTTTGCGCACGAATCACGAAGGTTTAGTGTCGGAGTTACTTAGTCCTGAGTGGCTTGGTCAAAGACGGACACGGCACCAACAGCCAATGGAGGTATAACAACAGCTGAGGTGTGTATATAGTATTGAAGTCTACTGTGTGCTCCGATTTTTACGCGAAAAGTCACTGGCCCTACTCATAAGTAGAGACCTGAAAAATTCGCGAGTTCAACTTCCTCCAGGCTATACTCCACGGTCTTATGTGCAATCGTGCAGACGTCAATTGCTCATTTGTTACCTGCTGCCACAGTGGAGAGCAACGATTGGGCGTGCATTTTGTTGTCGGTTTCTCATTGGCCCAGGGTTCTCCAGGAGGTGTCAAACAACGCGTGGACCAATGGAAAGGTGACGCAAATGTAAGAGTATTCCAATTCTAGCTTGTCACAAAATTAAACCCTTGAATTTTTCAGGTCTCCACTCATAAGTAGGATCACCTGTTTTTTGCAAAAATATTACATTAAGTTGGATGATTTTAACTCGCACGTGNGAGACCTGAAAAATTCGCGAGTTCAACTTCCTCCAGGCTATACTCCACGGTCTTATGTGCAATCGTGCAGACGTCAATTGCTCATTTGTTACCTGCTGCCACAGTGGAGAGCAACGATTGGGCTTGGATTTTGTTGTCGGTTTCTCATTGGCCCAGGATTCTCCAGGAGGTGTCAAACAACGCGTGGACCAATGGAAAGGTGACGCAAATGTAAGAGTATTCCAATTCTAGCTTGTCACAAAATTAAACCACGAATTTTTCGGGTCTCCACTCATAAGTAGGATCACCTGTTTTTTGCAAAAATATTACATTAAGTTGGATGATTTTAACTCGCACGTGTCTTATGTGTATGCCGGCCAGTTACGGGAGTTCGATGTCGGGATGACTTTCTTCTGCTTAGCCCGGTCGAGCGGGAAATGTCTTCTTCCACAGACACGCAACCAGTAGACAAAGTAAATTTGCAAACCTGCTCGGAAGAAGTTGAAATCTAGTTTGTGCATGAATCTTTTCGCGAAAAACACGTGGCCCTACGCATTGGACGTCAACCTTGTGCATCGTCTATATTCGCTTAACCCTTTCATGCCCGTTGTAGACAATCGTCAACGTGTTGCACGGGAAACTTATATTTGACTAGTACTGTACTGTGCAAGGCTCAGTGCCCAATGATCTTCCCCGTGTGTAGCTGGTTCGCAAATCATGCTACTGATCTACGTTATGACTGGTTCATATCACTGATCACTAGGGCCCCCTGTTTTCCGCGAAAATGTTTATGCACATTCTAGGTTTCAACGTCTTACGTATGGGTTTGCAAATTTAATTTGGCTATTGGCAAGGGTAGTGAAATTTCGCGAAATATTTCAATACAAGTTATATTTAAAAAAAAACCGTAGGGTCGTTTACCTATCTTGATTGGCTCAATTACTTTTTCACACCTGTTAACTGTCTGCACGTGGAACACGTAGAAGCCGTGCCGAAGTTGCCGAATTATGAGTGACCCTGTCAAATATGAAAACAGCTTCTCAAGCAGACGGCAACCAATGGCAATAGACAAACTGGTATGGTGAGTGGGGGGGGGGG
>NQII01002393.1:34069-45003 GCA_002778355.1 Clitarchus hookeri
ATATCAAAGAATCTTGGTTTGGGAGGCATGCCAAGTGCATTAGGGTGCGGTGTTGGTAACGATTGGAGAAATGCAGACTCGACAATCGCCAACACCAGCTTGTGGCTACCGGGGCGGTCGCAAGCCGTAACTCAACGCAGTTAACATCGGCGAGTTTTATAGCGGTGACTCGCGCAGTTTCACGGCGAGACCTGTCGTGCACTCGCAACTCCTCCAACCCCTGCGGCGTTTCCATTACCGAGATAATACCGCCCGTGTGGCTTTACTGCCGATGGAAGTACTGCGGCAGAACCGACCTGCAGCGACTTCCATTGCATCCGTGGAAAATATATCTCTGAGCAGCAACAACTTGAGATTGTTCATCCTGTAATAACTCCTCGCAGACTTCAGAAGACATGATGTAATATGGGTAATAAAATGACCATCTCTTTTACTTCGCTGAATCACTGCATTTAACAGCGATGAGGGCGTTTCACGGATTCATTTAGCGACAAGTTAGACTAAGCAGTCTTGTGTATATTCGAACTATCATATGGACCTTTTAACTCGAAATTTACCCGTAATATTGTTTATTTTCTTATTATTCCCAGTCAGTGATCCAGGGCAAATCCAAATTACTGGGGGGGGGGGGGAGTTGGACAAAACCGGGTGGTTGAGTGAAACGCTAGACAGTGCTGCCACCTACCTCTGCTCGTATCAATTAGTACCTCGATCAGTTGCCTCTATTTTTCAAGAAATGGTGCGGAAATCGGCAGCGTCGGGCATTTTTGTTTGAGAAATATGTGTTTTTTGACTGCTGTGATGAAACTTTTGGCTTTTGTTTGTGTGATAAATTCAGGAAGAAGCAACTGTCAAACTATAAAGGTAGGTGGGCATTAAAACAAGTGTTAGGGTTCAACAACCTTGGCAGTGAACCAAAGTGATTCGCGTACTAGGAGTAGCGTGTTAATGTAGCCAATTGATAAAGGTAAACAACCATACAGTGTATTGAAGTATAGCTTGCCTCGAAATATGTTCGCGAAATTTCACTGATCCTACTGATTGGGTCAGTCAAATACCAGAATATCTTCTAAAACCACACTCGCCAAAGGCAGGTTTGCACCTGGGATATTTAAATCTAGCCTGCAGGTAACTCTTCGAAAAATCACGCCACCAAAAGGGCGTCTCTGACCGGCAACATGTGGAAAGCGGTTCGCCTATCAGCGCCTGGTAACCCACTGGCCAATCAGACGTAAGGCCCGTTCCCAGGCCTTTGCACAGCAAATCGTAAAGTGGGTACGCCCACATCAAAGGAACCGTCTTGCCATTTCGCTTTTGTGTGCTTGGTTGCTCTGTGATCGAATGTCCCGAGAGATGGGATAGCATACTCCAATCACGGTCAATTCCAAATTTTCTGAAGTCCTGCGTAAGCTCTACGTCCAGTTCTACATCCGCTTTATGCATACAAAGCTTAACCGAGTATAGAAAATCACAACAAAGGACACGGAATTCGTGCGCATTCAGTTTCATAATATTTTGCATAAGAACTATTTCTTACAAGGCATTACGAACACGTCTGTTTTTTTCTCGCTGTACCCATTTTAGTCGCATAAATTACTAACGAAATATTATAATTTATAGAATTAATATAAGTAAAAGTTCAATAAAACTAAATGTACGGTATTTTTAATTTAACAGAAGTACAGAGCGTTTGTGATAGGTGACATGTTCAGGAAATAACCAAACACGTCATATATTGGGTGATTTTTCAAAGGTTAGTTTAAAAAAATTGTGAAGAAATCGCGAATAGGTAATGTAAGTAAATATATTGGGGCGGCTCTTGACATCGAGGTCTTGAGAGCCGATGAGAATGAAACGAAGTGAGTACGGAGCAGAGCCGGAATGAAAGGGCGGCGAAAACGGGAGATCCCCGAAAAAAAAAAACCCGCCCGACCAGCGGCATCGTCCGGCACGATCCCCACATGCGAAAATCCGGGAGCGACCCCGCTGGGAATCGAACCCGGTTCACCTTGGTGGGAGGGCGGGTAGTCTGGCCACTGCACCACCGCGGCCTCCGAAACCGCGTATAGACTATATAACGACAGTCGAGACCACAAAACCCTTAGACATGTGCGACCTCTGTAGACTCTGCTCCACGGCGTACTGCAATTAAGGTCCCCGACCTCGCACCTGTCACGTTGTCCCGGCACAATTACTCGACTGGCCTAATGGACAGCAGAGTTATTGGCGCATGCGCAAAGCCCCCACAAAAAAAAACATTTCCGCGCAGAAGTGAAACTATTCAACTGTCTGCCTTTTTTCAACAGCTGGCGTTGCTGTACATAAGTTAACGAACCTGCATGTCTGCCAACGTCCAATTTTTCTCTCCTTGCGCGCGCAATGACACCGCAGATAAAAAACCACTCCAAGCAGCCACAATGTTGAAATTAAGAATCCCGTATGTAGATAGTGAAAAATGTTTTTTGCTTAACACTTAGCACGCTGTAGAAATTTTACTGGAATTCGGTACATGCTAGAATTGTGTCAATTATATCCTAAATTATAAGAACGCCATTTATGTTGGTCTCCGTATTCCCACTAACAACAATCATATTGCTTTGCACCACATTATACATGGAAGCTGCACTGGCTGGCTGTCTGCCAATGGAACGTCGAACTGATTGTCTCCCAATCAGATATCCCCCACTTCAGTTGTTACAGAAATACTGTTATTTTTATCAGCGATATTTAGTTTTAAAACGCTGGAGAGTTCTTTTGAAATCCCGAGCGGTATTAACGAAACAATGAGATTGCAACCGCGCGAATTTTGTTTTCAGTGGCAGAGAAATTTTCTCTTTTAGCGTACCGCGAGTTACACTACGGCATATATTGTTCTCAGTGTTAATTTGAGGGAGAGCTAGACTTCAAACCCTCGTCACTGGAAAAAAAAATATTTTGTGGCTGCCACTAAGTGTTTTATTGGTTTCACCCTGCCAGAATTTTTTGTGAACTGTCGGGGCCACTAAAAATATATTTTATGGTGCCTACAAAAACATTTCTTGTTCGCCACAAAATAATTTGGTATGGTGAATACCAACAAAACACTTTGTGGACGCTACAGAATAATTCCTGGAAGCCTCTCAGTAGGGCCACTTGATTTTCGCGAAAATATTTGCACGCAAGCTAAACTTAATTTCCTGGCGTACGCACTTGCAACGTTACTTTGGTAAATGGACGTGTCTCTTCGTGAGTAGAATATTTTATTGCATGACTGAACCAATCAGAACAAAATTACTGCGATACTGAATGTTCGCGATTAGCGAACGGACACCTACGAGTAACGGTTAAAATAATGTGGAATTTGAGCAAAAGATTTATGGAGTACAACCAAACGAACCCTTTCAAAGGTCGAAAGAGGCCTAGTCCATTTTAATTTTTGAGGCAGTCATTCACACAAGGGAAAAAAAACACATTTACAAGTAGTGGATACTTTTAATAGTTGCATTATTAGGGACAGGTGTTTTTGTGAAAAGATTTGAAGACCAGTTGTACTCCATAACACTTGGTTCATGTGCACTTTCGTGGTTGGATGATTTTAAATGTCACGTGCCTCAAGTGTCTGTCCGCGAATCTTGGACGTTCAGTACCGGAGCACTTTATTACTATTGGCCCAGTCAAATAACATGTCTTTTTACGCAGGCACGTAGCCAATAATCAAAGGAAGTTGTCGTTGTGGACGTAGAATATTGAAGTCTAGCATGGCCATATATGTAATCGCGAAAAACACCTGTCCATATACATTACTAGGCCCAGTGGCTTTTCGCGTAAAAATCGGAGTACACAGTAGACTTCAATACTATATACACACCTCAGCTGTTGTTATAACTCCATTGGCTGCTGGTGCCGTGTCCGTCTTTAAACCAAGCCACTCAGGACTAAGTAACTCCGACACTGAACCTTCGTGATTCGTGCGCAAACGGCTAACATGGCTCAGAACACTTTTTAGCCAATCAAAGAAGCTGGACGACCCTACAGTGCCTTGGACTGTATCTTGTCTCGAAAAATCTTTTCGCGAAATATCACTGCCCCTATACATTACTAACATAATACAACAAAGTTTTATGAGAACATTTAACCGAGCCGGGGTGGCTGAGTGGTTAGACTGCTCGCCTCCCACCAAGGCGAATAGGTTTCAGTCACTTCCGGATTTTCGCATTTGGTAATCTTGCCGGACGGTGCCGCTGATCGGCGGGTTTCCTCGGGGATCTCCCGTTTGTCCCCACCCTTTAATTCCGGCGATACTCCATACTCACCTCGCTTCACCCTCATCGGCCCTCAGCACCTCGATGTTAAGAGCCACCCAAATCTCTTCATTCACTCACTCACTCACTCGTTCACTACATATAAGTTGCCGATAGGATGGTTTCTACCTACTACGCATCTTAGGTGACTGCCCACAAATCACAGACGTTCAATAACGGAAAAATTTCATTCTAATCTGCACAGTTAAATAACGCAATTTCTCCTCACAAGGGCACGCAGCCAGAAAATAACTTCAAGGGCGTAGGTAAAATATTGAAGTTTAGCCTGCGTGTAGTTATTTTTATATGCGAAAACCAGGAGTCCATACTAGTTGTATTAAAAAAAATTGTAATATCACACGCAGAGGTGCAACGAGATAAAGATTTAGTTGCAGGTGCCAAATAAATTTGTTTTAAAAGAACGTGTTTACAAAGAACTATATTTTGTCGGCTCAAATAATCTACCGTTGCTCCAAACATCTGTATTCATTCCTTTAAACCAAATAATTTTTTTTAAAATTAATTTGTTGAGCCAAATGATTATTTGGTTGTTTCAACATCATCTCTACGTATCTAGTACAGACAACTGTTATACAAGTACGTTCAACTAATCGGATTGGTTGACATTATATAAATATCATGCAGTAGTCAAATCAGTACTTCGTTTGAAGTGAATAAACCATTAGGTTATCTAAAAAAATCTGAATTATTTTATCCCAGAATTTTTTGTAGCAACAAAATAAGCNAGTGAATAAACCATTAGGTTATCTAAAAAAATCTGAATTATTTTATCCCAGAATTTTTTGTAGCAACAAAATAAGTTTGGTTCAGTAATGATATTTATTTGGTTGGCTGTGGGGTAATAGGGTCGTTCGACTGCATTCTTTCGAAATTAAAGTTCGAGAGTTTGTTATAATTATTTTACANGGCTGTGGGGTAATAGGGTCGTTCGACTGCATTCTTTCGAAATTAAAGTTCGAGAGTTTGTTATAATTATTTTACAGACAATTATTTACGTACATGTACTATGTTTAAATATGACGCATTTACGAACATTCCAATCCCATTGGTAGCCACGCTAGCCGAGGACAAGACGTAGCCTTCAGGTACGAAAGTTCTGGGTTCGACACCCNTCCAATCCCATTGGTAGCCACGCTAGCCGAGGACAAGACGTAGCCTTCAGGTACGAAAGTTCTGGGTTCGACACCCGGTCACGCTCTCACTTTATTTTAAAGACAACCGAAACGGTTTAGTGTACGAGGGACCGTACAAACCTGTAGTTCAACTAACCAGATCTTACAAGTTTGTGACGACCAAATACAAACACCAAAATAATTTGGTCACAGCAACAAAATATTTTACCGACCCATTCCAAATAATTTATTCGATTCCGCAAAAAAAAAAAAGTGTTTAATTCAGCAAAACCTTTACCTCAGACAACGAACGTTTCTTGTAAAATTGCAGAATCACGNAGTGAATAAACCATTAGGTTATCTAAAAAAATCTGAATTATTTTATCCCAGAATTTTTTGTAGCAACAAAATAAGCTTGGTTCAGTAATGACATTTATTTGGTCGGCTGTGGGGTAATAGGGTCGTTCGACTGCATTCTTTCGAAATTAAAGTTCGAGAGTTTGTTATAATTATTTTACAGACAATTATTTACGTACATGTACTATGTTTAAATATGACGCATTTACGAACATTCCAATCCCATTGGTAGCCACGCTAGCCGAGGACAAGACGTAGCCTTCAGGTACGAAAGTTCTGGGTTCGACACCCTGTCGCGCTCTCACCTTATTTTAAAGACAACCGAAATGGTTCAGTGTACGTAGGACCGTACAAACCTGTAGTTCAACTAACCAGATCTTACAAGTTTGTGACGACCAAATACGAACACCAAAATAATTTGGTCACAGCAACAAAATATTTTACCGACCCATTCCAAATAATTTATTCGATTCCGCCAAAAAAAAAAAGTGTTTAATTCAGCAAAACCTTTACCTCAGACAACGAACGTTTCTTGTAAAATTGCAGAATCACGCTTGCAGTTTTGCCAAACGTATTGCTTGGCAAGTAGGTTTCAAAACTTCGTTGGTAGAATACAAAAATAATTTCCCGTGCGCCAGATCTCCGTGAAGTCCTTGCCCAACACGCAGCTGCCAGCGACGGGGCGATATATCCTGCTGGGGAATGCCACGAGGATATTCAACCCATTACTCGCGCCGGCCGTTAACCGACCTGAAAGTCTTTCCTTGTACCGATAAAAAAAATATGTCGTCGTCCCCCCCTCCACCCTTGCTTTCAAAGAATTTTTATTTGTTTGTAAACATCGCCTAATCACGTTTGTTCCATCGCCGTGTATGCAGATTGGGCAATTATGTNGCTTGCAGTGTTGCCAAACGTATTGCTTGGCAAGTAGGTTTCAAAACTTCGTTGGTAGAATACAAAAATAATTTCCCGTGCGCCAGATCTCCGTGAAGTCCTTGCCCAACACGCAGCTGCCAGCGACGGGGCGATATATCCTGCTGGGGAATGCCACGAGGATATTCAACCCATTACTCGCGCCGGCCGTTAACCGACCTGAAAGTCTTTCCTTGTACCGATAAAAAAAATATGTCGTCGTCCCCCCCTCCACCCTTGCTTTCAAAGAATTTTTATTTGTTTGTAAACATCGCCTAATCACGTTTGTTCCATCGCCGTGTATGCAGATTGGGCAATTATGTTCCTCGGGGAAACGTACGGCCGAACATTACGCTGTTGAAAAAATAAAAAATTAACATTTCTGCTTTTAATTGTCCGTTAGGTCGGTTCGTGCGAGGGTCTGGGACCGACGGCTCGCATTAAGTTTTTTTTTATCGGGAGGCTGTTAATCTGAAAAAGGCAAAACGCCTTTCGACGTATGGGCTGATCGCGCGCTACTCATGGTGTTCCGTAATCGATGCTCGTGCAGTAACCAGGCCATCGACGCAATCGACGTAAGTTAAGTGCAGAAAAAAAAAATATCCCGTCACAACCAACGACACGTTTAGAACAGTCGCTTTCCCCCGATCGCCGTCGTAGAAACATTGTAATTTGATTATATCAGCGAGCGATTTGTGTTTCTTCATGCGCTTCTGGTCGGCCGTCATTTAGATCCCAGAATATACACAGTTACTTCAGGTTTTCTGAAGCCCTTCTGAAGTTATACTGCCAGGCTATTTCTCTGACTCATGCAAAAAAAAAAAGCTCAACTAAGCATAGAAAATTACACCAAAGGGACACCGCATCAAATTCGTGCGGACCTATTTCTTACTGGACATAACCAACACACATTATTTTTTTCTACCTGTATTTACTCGTATTAATTTTGTGATGAAATATTATAGTTTATGGATAGGATATAAATAAAAGTTTGATTAAACTAAAAATTAAGCACTTTTATGCAATGCACGATATTTTTTAGGAAACAACCAAAGACGTCATAAATTAGATGATTTTTCAAAGGTTTGATTCAAAAAGTGTGAAGAAATCACGAATAGACTATACTTAGGGGCAGTGATATTTCGCGAAAATATTTCGAGACAAGATACAGTCCAAAGCACTGTAGGGTCGTCCAGCTTCTTTGATTGGCTAAAAAATGTTCTGGCCGTGTTAACCGTTTGCGCACGAATCACGAAGGTTCAGTGTCGGAGTTACTTAGTCCCGAGTGGCTTGGTCAATAACTATACTGAAGAATACAGGGGGTAAACGTCCGCTTATTTCGCGAACTCCAGTTGGACGAGCTAGAAAAATGGCGTCAGTTGCCATTAACATGTAACAACGCCTTTCACCAATCAGCGTATGGTCACTTTATTTCCAGCCGTTAGCCGAGTCGGTACTAAATCTCTTGTAGCACACAGTACCCACAATTGCTGTGGCAGCGCGGCTTTAACTTAGGACGTGCGAGCTCCGCCAAAGTCGGCCCACTTCTCCCCAGGAAAGGAAACAATTGGACGACGGTACAGAAAAAAATAGTACATTAGGTGGGGGGGGGAGGGCCTGCAGATTCGTCTGCCCGCCTGCCAGCTGCCTGAGGTTGGTGCTTTGCAAGTCGTTCTGTCTCTCCCTTTCCCTTGGGTACGCGGGGCCAAGTCCGTTCTTGGGCTGGTGCGACTATAAATAGTCGAAAAATTCGCGGCTTCATTTCGAAACGAGCTAAATTGTAAAACTTATTTACTTTTGTGTTACCTTTGCAACTGGTTCACGTGGTGCTTAACACCTCCAGGAGAACCCTTAGCCCATAATAAGCATGCAATAAAATGCGAGTCCAATCATCGCTGCACATTGAGACAGTAAGCAACCAATAGGCTGTGGACATTTGTGAGAGTCTACATTCGCCGAGAGAAAAAAAATATGGCTGTAGGAACCATCTAGACAAATAAAATAGGGACAGCCATCATCATGGGTAGAGCCAGTGATTTTTCTCGAAAAAAAAAATCTGAGCACATGGTAGATTTCAATACTCTGAACACAAACAGAAATTTTTATTCTGTCATTGGTCGCCGTCTATGTGAGAAGCCGTTTCTCTATTTAACAGGGCCAATTATAATTAAAAAACGTTGGCAGTGAACCAAAGTGATTCGCGTTCTAAGAGTAGCATGTCAATGCAGCCAATCGAGAAAGGTAAACAAACATACAGTGTTTTGAAATATAACTCGTCTCGAAATATTTTAGCGAAATTTCGCTGCCCCTACTGATGGGTTGTAGGTAGCATCTGAATACTGTTAACATAGACAGTGATGCCAACGTAACTGTTTTCTGTATTCCTGTCTGTGATTATATTTGCAACTTGGCACAGCAAATCACTGCGCTCTATCTACAGAACATATAGTGCCTCCAACACTATTTGGATTCTTCCCATAACAACCAGACCTGAAGTATCTAACTTTACATTATGATCTGTTGCTAGTGATGAACAGTTCTGCAATCGGGTTTCAGGGCATGTGTGACAAACGTATGATCTAGTTATGGGCTACGGTGGCTGAGCGGTTAGACTGCTCGCCTCCCACCAAGGCGAACCGGGTTCAATCACCGGCCCGTCCACTTCGGATTTTCGCAAGTGGGAATCGCGCCGTACGATGCCGCTGATCAGCTGGTTTTCTCGTGGATTTCCCGTTTCCCCCGTCTCTTCGTTCCGGCGCTGCTCCATACTTACCTCGATTCACCCTCATCGGCTCTCAAGACCTCGATGTTAAGACCCGCCGAAATTTCTTCACTCTTATTATCTAGCTGGGGAATAAACTGAAATGAATAAGTACTTGAAAAGTCTTAACTTTTTCTCATATCGTTATGCAAATTTCTTCCATTCCTACATACTGCTTGTGAAATTACTGTTCCTCTGTTCGCAGCCTGCAAGTTTCTGAGGCTGGAAAAATTATGACACGCTGGGGAAAAGCTGCCAGAGAAATATTTGATTCGAGGAAAAACTGGCGCAGACAATAAAAGTGCTTTAAAAAATTAGTTAACTAAGCGTAGTGTTTTCCATCACTTTTTTTTTCTAAGCCTCCAACTTTCACTAGAAGGTGGCTTTTCATATTTTTTAATCCTATTTCGTTCCACTTTCATACCCTTTTACGTTTCAGTAACGATAGAATGTTTTATTATTAAATGCACGTTTTTTCTGGACATATCTACTATGTCAGTGCATAACTATGTTATAGCACAGAAAAAAAAAACNTTATTAAATGCACGTTTTTTCTGGACATATCTACTATGTCAGTGCATAACTATGTTATAGCACAGAAAAAAAAAAACAGAATATTCTATAAAGAACACACACACGCAAAATAGTTGTCGACAAATATGTAAATAACACACAGNAAAAAAAAAACAGAATATTCTATAAAGAACACACACACGCAAAATAGTTGTCGACAAATATGTAAATAACACACAGATAATTCAGCAAAAAAATTAATAAATTCATTCATCAAAAAAGGAGAGTACACAACATGCTCTAACGAAAAGAACAAATTGGCAGTCTATAAGGAGCGACTCCTGATTTTCGTGAAAGGTGTTCAAAGCAGGCTAGACTTCGAAATACTATGTGGACACCTGCGTTCTCAATTTAGTTACCGGCTACGAGGATTTTTGTAAGAAACATTCTGTATTTGACTGGGCTAATCATAATTAAATAACTACGGTACTGGACGTTTGTGATTCGCTAGCAAACTTGTGATACTTGTAGCAGTTTAAAACCTTTNTAATTAAATAACTACGGTACTGGACGTTTGTGATTCGCTAGCAAACTTGTGATACTTGTAGCAGTTTAAAACCTTTCCAATCACAAAATGGGCAAAAATTAGATGGAAAGAAGACAACGCAGATAAAGAGAGCAACTGTTTTAAAATGAAATATTAGCGACTTCTGTACAAAAAAAAGAAAAAAAAATGAGAGCTCGACTGACATTGGCTTCGCCTGAAGAGGAAGCCTCCCACATAAATAAGGTAAGGTGTATGCAACTCTCTTAATTTACCTGTGCGCGAGAAAATCTGTCCGTACATGAACGCAGGTGCATATGCATGTGTAGTTTATGCATGTGCACTTTATTTATGAGTTAGACCTCAGAGTGCATTTACAAGAGGGGGAGAGATTGCAGCTTGATTAGATATACGTATATACATACTGCACATGT
>NQII01002393.1:45056-138810 GCA_002778355.1 Clitarchus hookeri
CTCCTCGGCCTTCACCACACACATTCACTGCTCTCACGAGTTGGTTTAGATTTACTCGTTCTGTGTTTTTCGTTTTTCTCTTTCGGCAGTAGGAACTGAAAATTGTCGCAATTTCCTACGAATATTAGAAACCACACCCCCCTGCACATTACAACTGCAACTACCTATTTAAACATTGGGTGCTGCTACCCAGTTTCATCCCACGTCAGGGTTCAACTTACTCAGTCTTTGTTTCCTCGCGTGTTTGTTATCCACTCCTCGCCGTCCTAAGGCGTACCAAATAAACTGAGCTGCAGTAGATATATAAAATTAAGTTCGCACTTATTCTACGTCTAGCTCGCTACCAAATAATCACGCGTGAATGTGTGTTTTACGCGTGTGCACGTAGCTCCCAGCTGCTAGACCTGAACATTTTACGATTTGATTCGAGAACAAACTGGGCCTCAAACCCCTCACGCTCGTGTCACGATTGCAACTGGATTACGAGTTATCTGATACGTCGAGGAAGGAAGAGCCAATAGCAACACGCAACAGAATGCACGCCCGCTCGTGAGCAAGTATTCGATCAGCAGTCATTACCTCGTGAACACGAATCTCTCTTGTCCGTAGCATTACCTAGATCCAAAATTCCTACAATTTACTAACACTAGCGAACTTCATGTATGTTCAAAGCGGAAATGATTTCATCCTTGTTTGAAACTCCCAAAAAGGTAATTGGGGTTTTTAATGACTCCCAAACGACTACATAGGAAAATATTTCAGTGTTTCTTTGGTAGTATTTTGACCTTTTAAATAACTCTAATCTTTCAAAACCATAATTTTATATCAATTTAAAATGTATTTCTGTTTCTTATGAAAAATGGTTTTGAAAAAAAACATGGGATATTTTACTGTTCTTGATGAGGTTAAAATGTGTAAAAGCGGCGAAGAACAGGTCCGTAAAACTGTGTCGATTCATTTCGCAATTGCGTACATAATCTCCACTAGGCAGTTCATTTAAAGTTGCAAGGTGAAATGAGAATAGGTCTCGCCATCTCGAGGTTCGTGTTCTTATTCCTTATTAGCCTTGAACGCGCAGAAGTTTAAAACGCGCAATTACCACAGATGTCATTACTTTTAGAAGTGAAGGTGAAACTGATTTCCTTTTCCGTAACTCCGTTGCGCGGGAACCACTTCTTGAAACGTTTAAGCGGTTCAGCGATTGTTGGTTTTAATGCTTTTAATAAGAAATAAAAGCAAAACAATTTTTTTTTTTTTTTACTTTCTATGATGGAAAGAGTATTTATTATTTCACTTGAAAGTCGCAGCTTTAGTCTCTTTTATTCTGTTACATTATAAACCGACAACTGCAGTGTTAGTTATAGCCACAGCCTCATTTAATAACAGCACAAATATNTCATTTAAGAACAGCACAAATATGGCGCAAATCTGTTATTATCGCCACAGCGCATCACTGTGACTTATGAAAGTGAATGTGCACCCGACTAGTGTAACCCTTGAAAGTACGACAGATATCCGGTAAAAAAAAAAAAAACATGGGTTCGTGTACTTATGTGCGCGCGTTAGAAGTTATACTTCTTTAGCGTGAATAAAATAAAATTCGAATACGTATTCAAATAATTTATTTAAGTAGGAAAACGATAACATAACCGAAGAAAAACATTAAATACAATTAATAAAGGTCTGTTTAAAGAACATAATTAAATACTTACAAAAATTAACCTCAAATACTTGAAAACACTTTAAACAATTTATTATACTTTTTTGTCACTAACAAATGTTTCACGGCACAATTTAAGTAAAATTAATTAATAAGATATATATTCACAATGAATTACTAATATGAATGAAATGTTTTCCAATTTGCTGATTTTCTGTCGGTTTTAAATATAACCACGTGCTACGTTGTGTACCTTGCGTTTGCATATAGCTAGACGATACGCGCATGCGCGTTGGGTCATACCCCTACCACGTTCACTGACGAATTTCGTTACACTGTGCGCGCGCAACTTCCGTTGCACACTAAACTTGTACCCTCAAAGCGCCAAAAGAAGTATAACTTCCAAAAATTAAGAGCTATTTAAATAAAATTATTCTGCAACAACAAAGAAAATTCATTTTCTCGTTTCGCTGCTTTATTTAGAAGTACAACATACGTAATTACAATTTGTAGCTCTATTAGCAAACGAAGTGATCTACAGAAGCTGAGAAATAATGAAGGTGGACATTTTTTTAAAGACAACTTATTATTACTATAATTCGAGCAAAGCTCAGAATATGTGGTATTTCATGTGAAATGTCTGACACGACCGATATTTATAGTGCCTAGTAAACACACACACACACACACACACACAGAGAGAAAACCAACGTATATAGCAATACATTATCAAATAGTATATAAATAATGTGGCAGTTCCTTTGATGCGCGCGTACCCATTCCCTGATTGGCTGCGCGAGGACGGGCCATGGATCTGATTGGTTCCCTATTGGTTCCCTTACCGGCCGGCAAGTATATTACTAGGCGCTCATTGGCTAACGGCGTTGCTGGTCAGTAACGCCGTTTGGCTGGACTGTACGGCACAAGTTCGCGGAATTAGCGACTATTTCACGCCTGTATACGTAAGTACACTTTACCATTTTTTTAACACTTTGAGGAGTACGCTCAAGGGTAGCTCGAATAACGCTGAACAAAATTGTTTTTTGTTTCCCTTGGAAATAATACTATTATTCATATAGATTTGGAGTTCTGTTACTGTTTAAAAGGCTTCAAATAACAGCAAAACTCAACAACAAAGATTTTCCCGAGTAAAAAAAAAATATATTTTTGTTATTGTAACCTAGGGATGGGAAATTTAGCTAGTTCAATGACGTGTAGGCTAGACTCCACAGTCCTGTGTATACTCGAGCCTCAGATGTTTGTACATTGGCTGCTGCTCCAGATAGTAGCCAGTGTTACTACACACGTGGCAGTATGGGGTTCGCTACTTGTTTCCGTGCGAGTCTGCTGTGGGCTCCGAGTCGACCAGGGCGTGTCTTAAAAACTATGCTCCAACTGCAAATGTGACTTGCGTGTGCCCGTGTTTCAAGTCTAGTTTGCCCTGAAATTAATTCGCAAAATTTCCTATCCCGAGTGTAACCACATAAGGACACGGTTAGCTGCAAATAAAAATAAACTACAAGATAACATCGATTATACAAAAATTCTAAAACTGCGAGTCATTTTAAGTATTTCTGAAGGAAATAAAATCACAGCAAATAACTATCTAAACACGGTAAAAAAATACAAAAAAAAAAAAAATTAGTATAAAACATTTTATGTTTGCTACATCTAAAATTATATCAGTTACCTAAAAATATACAACGTTTAATCGCGCACGCTCATTCTCACACCTACATACATTAACAGTATATTTAATTAATCAAACGATAACATAAGCATCAGAAATATCACTGCAGTCGCATGAAACATAAAGCAAATAAGTTACAGGTATCATAAAAGAGGAANGGACACGGTTAGCTGCAAATAAAAATAAACTACAAGATAACATCGATTATACAAAAATTCTAAAACTGCGAGTCAGTTTAAGTATTTCTGAAGGAAATAAAATCACAGCAAATAACTATCTAAACACGGTAAAAAATACAAAAAAAAAAATTTGTATAAAACATTTTATGTTTGCTACATCTAAAATTATATCAGTTACCTAAAAATATACAACGTTTACTCGCGCACGCTCATTCTCACACCTACATACATTAACAGTATATTTAATTAATCAAACGACAACATAAGCATCAGAAATATCACTGCAGTCGCATGAAACATAAAGCAAATAAGTTACAGGTATCATAAAAGAGGAAACTCCACAATAGATATTGTTTATGTCAAACCCATATTTCACGTTCATTTAAATATTTATAGCCTGACCAAGCTGTTCCGGCATAATTGTTTGAATTTAGTGATTGAAGTTGTATCTCTTGCTTCCTGAGGTAAACAGTTAGGGAGTTTGGTTGCGGCGACGATGAAAGTACAACTCAGCAGGGAAGTTGGACGCGATCTACAGGATGATTCTAAAATCAAAGGACAAACATTGAGGGGTGGTAGAGCTCACTAAAACAAACAATTATTGCATAGGAATATATGGGCGCAAATGCTTTGTTCGCTGATGCAGCAGGTCACTGGCGCACCGTTTGACTGCCCTCAACTATCGCCACCATTGTCAGCCAATCACGCCATACTTAGAGGTCGCCAAGCATGCGTGACTGTTGGTGGATGCATTTCCAGCAACTGTTATAACATTTTCTGTAGGGAATCACTCGTTAAGTATGCTGCTAATGAATATTTTATGTTTCCGTTAATGTGTTATGTTTTTGTGTTTGTGCCTCAACGCGTCACTCCCACCCATATATTCCTATACAATAATTGTTTTTTTTTAAGTGAGCTCTACCACCCCTCAATGTTTGTCCCATGATTTTAGAATCACCCTGTATATACGTGGCCTGCTCGGCCGCGCATTAACTCGTGAGCCTAAGTGTTGCATTCGTGTAATATTTTGTGTGCACTATACTTGTGTTGTCAGTGTACTTTTTTTTTTTTTGCGGCCGATGAACAACGCGCGGCGTGCTCAAAGATGTTACCATTAGTCACCCATAAACGAGAGGTGCGTTAACTTTCACAAATCAGATTACCCTGCGGGAAGACTCGCGAGGCATCGGGTACTGATTCCTCGCTGTTTGCGGTACTATCATGAATATCCTTTATGTGCAACACAAAGGACGCTGTTTCTGAACACACCCAATCAGACCGAGCGCACACAGTTGTGTACATTACGCACGTGTGGGTAATTTCTGGTCTGTACTGCACACAGCGAAGCTCAGTGATCAATGATCTTACCTGTGTGTAGGGCCAGTGACTTTTCGCGTAAAAATCGGAGCACACAGTAGACTTCAATACCATATACACACCTCAGCTGTTGTTATATATCCATTGGCTGCTGGTGCCGTGTTCCGTCTTTGACCAAGCCACTCAGGACTAAGTAACTCCGACACTGAACCTTCGTGATTCTTGCGCAAACTGTTAACACGAGCCAGAACATTTTTTAGCCGATCAAAGAAGCTGGACGACCCTACAATGCTTTGGACTGTATCTGGTCTCGAAATTTTTTCGCGAAATATCACTGCCCCTACCTGTGTGCAAATGATTTGCAAACCATCTTACTGGTCTAGGGCATAATTTGTTCACATAACTGAAGCCCATCAAATAGCCTACAGCTCAACGAAACAAGTGTTGTATCGGCCAAAGTACAGCACGAATCATAAAAAAAAATTTTGTTTGCAACTTTTGCAACCGTAAATTAAAGTGGGTCTGAAAGGGTTAAAGAAAGACAGGATGTCGCCCACTAAATATTATTAACAAATTTCAGATTATACATTTTAACCCTTCCAGTTCGGATTTGATTTCCGAGCTCGAGTGTTGCAATAGTTTAATTTTATAGTGTGTGCTGTACTTCCGTCTAGCGTGCTTCTCGCAGCCAATGAACAGTGTGCTGCATGTCAGTTGACGTCAGCATTAACCATTCACAAACGAGATATGCAGAAACTTCAACAAATCGGATCTCTCACAAAGAAGACGCTCAAACCACCGGCCTCTGGTTCCTTGTTGTGTACAGTTCCGACCATAAATACGCTTCATGTGCAACATGTCCTCGATCACGGCCACGGGGACTGAACGAGTTGAGAGACTCGTTTCTCCATTTTGAAATTTTTCGTTTCACTATAAGTAGATTCTTAGGATCGAAATGGTGTTATTCGAAAATCTGGAGTTCCAAGGACGCGTGCCTCCTTCTACAATTACCGTAGGTCATAAGTCGTTTTACATTTCCATCTGCGGTTGTGAATAGCACTGCAGGCATGTACACCACAAAACAAATATTTCACCATTCTTAGTGCATTTATCCTGCTTTATGTAGGATATTCCATGAACAGATCCGTTTCCCTGTAAAAAAAATTAGACTGTACAAACATACATGAAATGACCTGTAAGAAATAATCATTGGTTATAATAAACCATAAAATCATATGCTGTTACCTTGGTGTGCGAGAAATGGTTTCAAACGTAGCAGGAAAGGTAGAAACATGCAACGATGCAAACCTACAGGTAGAAATTTTAGAAACCGTTTCAGTGGTATTCATTTTATAGTAGTAAATATTTTAAGGTGTCCACAACCCTTCACAATGATATCTCTGTCGTGTTAAATTATGCACTTTATAATATAATAATCTCTTCTCATGATTTACACAAATAACGAGTTGGTACATATCCCCAGTGTGTAGGAGTGAACAACAAAATGTTTAAATTTTTTAAGTGATAATTAAAGTTATTCAATTATTTTTAATGCAAATCAATTGAAATCAACTTCATATGAGCTTAAACGTTTTTATAATTGTCATTTGAAAATGATTTACGGTGATACTGGAGAAAAACCTAAAAACCAAATTATCATTTCAGATTCAGAGTAGTTTGATATTAGCTACAATATTTACAATGGCTACATATATCTAGAGATGGCCGATAAACCGCAGTTTGTTACTTTGTCACAGATATATCTGTTACAAAGTGATTGAGATATCTGTGACTGAGATATCGCATAGTGACAGGTTCACAGTTTATTTCAGCTGCCTATGACAGGTCACAGCGTCACAGCTAGCCTTGAATGTTTACCAAGAGATGGCGGCTGAGAGCTTTTAAATAAACTATTCAATGATCAACCATTCCATAGCTNCCAAGAGATGGCGGCTGAGAGCTTTTAAATAAACTATTCAATGATCAACCATTCCATAGCTACTGATTAAAAAAATAAGTAAATCTCTTCACATGAATTCCTTTAGTTTAATTTTTATTATATTTGCTCCGAAATACTGTATTTTTATAGTAAGTCCACAAAACATTCTATGCTAATAAATACAATAAAATATTTGATGTAATTTTGGCTAATGAAGACAGCATCTGATTCCGATATTTTGTAAATGACTAACGTGATTATTCAGTGACAGAAAAAAACACTATGGTAAATGAGGTAATCTCACGAAAGGAACCTTTATTACAAATTTAACCTAACTACAGATGTTTTCAAATGAATAAACGCTGGTGCTCTTTATGGGCGTGTGCGTGTATGTGTATATATTATATATTTACTGTGACAAAATCGCAGATATAAGTCACATATATTTTAGTGTCACAGTAACAGTTGTCACAGATACTTGAAAATATCGGTTAAGCTCATCCACACATACATTTATTGTTCCCAAAACTGTAATTTAATTTTGTTTTAAGTGTTTCAGCGTCCAAAACGACATACCAGTGATATTGGATCTCATTACTTTGTCTACGAGATGAGCGAAAAAAAAAAACACAATAAAAATATTAGGGATCGTTTTGCGAAATAATAATGCTTACCAAGCGAATTGTTAATTTGAGCATGCAATAAACCTTGAAATGTAAACTGGATTCCTAAAGCGGCTTATTACTCTTAACACTAATTTACATTGGCTGTTATCGTGTCACAAGCATTCATTGCGTCTTATTAGGTAACATGGTGTTTGTCGTTAGCGGACGTGTGTCAAAAAATATAAAACATATCCTATACAAAATAAAACAGACAAAAATGTATATTAAATAAACAAAATAAATAGTTAAAAAAAAAAATAAAAAAAATTAATAATAATAAAAATAAGAAATAAAGAATTTTCGCACATCCATTACGTTAATTTAGTCTGCAGACGTAGTAATTAAGTAGGAATAATATATTTTCTTTCAACAACATTTCTTAATGGCCTATTTGTCATATATATATATATATATATATACCTCATACATATTTACCTCATACATATTTACCTCATATATACATACCTCATATATACATACCTCATATATATACCTCATATATATGAGGTATACCTATTAAATAGTTAAAAACATACTGAGATTATCAAAATTCACTAGGTAAATGTGTTCAACTTTTATACGCGTGGTAAACTTCCGGTCTTCGTGCAGATTTCAAACTTCACATGTTCAAACATAACAAAAAATTACAACGTATTAAAGCGTGTGTGAATTCTTTAACTGATATTTTCAAATGTGTGTTATTCCAGAGAAAGCCCTACATGAGACTGAAATAACTGTAGGTAGTGGCCGGAATTAGGTGTTTGAGAAAACAAACGGTGATGAGAGGTTCATCTTCCCCCGTGTGTCAAATGCACTCCTAGGATAATGATCGTCACTTATAACACACACTAAAAAATGTTTGTGCTTGTAACGAACGAGTCCTTGTAGAGTTGCCAAAAAAAAATAGTTTGTAACACTACAGAGAATTATCGTGCGTTTACAAGACAGATATGAATATGTGTGTATGATGTATTTATGTGTGTATGTGAAAAACACTAAACTAATTACGTTTTAATAAGCACGATGTCTACAATACTTACTTATTAAAATAAACAGCAGCTGTTTATCTCTACACAACAAAGTGTGGAAACATTTGCTCTAATTAAATTGTAGTGTTACAAAAATAATCTTAAAAACTAGTTACCAATTTTTTTTTTGTAAAAGCACAAATGTTTTAATGGTTCACATGTGCATCTGCATAAAAAATAACACGACGGCACAGGGGTTATTTAGGTGGCGATACACTGCTAGGCACGAGTGTGTGGACATGCCGTGCGTGTTGTGTGGCCTCGTTAAGTCGGTGTGTGAGGAATGTTTCCGTTTGAAAACTGTCGCCGAAGCGCCATCACGAGCTACGTTATGAACTGGTTAGTCTGTCATTTTATAATTTGCAGTTTGGTATTACATCTGTTCCGAGTACTGTCGGCAGTTGTTTGTTCAGTACTCGTTACAGCACATCAGCATGTTAGTAACTTGACTACTCGCGGTTTCTTCACACTTTTTTAAAATCAAACCCTTGGAAAAATATTACCTTAAGTATGACGTGTTTAGTTACTTCCTAAAAATTACACGTATCTTCTGTTAGCATTTAAGTAGCCTACGCCGTTTTTGGTTAAATTAAACTTTAACTTATATACTTTCTATAAATTATAATTTTTCATTTATATTTCATATGAATAAAAACATAGAGAAATTAGGTGTGTTGGTAATGCATAGTAAGAAATAGTTCTCATGCAAAATGATATTAAACTGAGCGCGCGCGAATACAGTGCGTTGTCCATTTGGAGTAATTTTCTAAAATTATTTAAGCTTTGTTTACACGAGGCGGAGGAATAACATGAAAGTAGAACTTTAGCAGGGTTCCAGAAAAGTTGGGAGTAACTGTGAATGGGCTATATAATTTAAACGTAATTTTTTTTTGTATAATAATTTTTTTCATTCCATTATGTAACCGCTTTAGAAATTTATAGTAAAACACTCAGAATATATATTAATATTTTATAGTATTATTAATTTTAAGATTAATATAAAGAAAGTTTACGTATGCCTATTCCTAACTTTACAAAAAAAAAATATTATCACTTAAAACAATAGTTTATTTAGGAACATTAAGCATTTACGGGTATATTTTGATTATTAAATCAATATAGCAAAGTTATGGTAATTACTAATATGGTAAACTTTTAATATCGCAATGTTTATTAGATACAAAAATACGAAATAAAAATAATCATACCATCAATTTTGTAGACAAGTAAATTAAGTCCTTACACGAAGGAATCACAATTTGTTGTTCGTATCGTTACCGAAGCTACGTAAAAAAAATTACTACTACCAGAAATATTAGTCAATACATAATTTACCGTGTTCCTTGGTTTCGAGGTGTAAGCGAGCGTTGCATTGATCAAGGCAGAATTCAACACACACAAAATAAAGGATATGAAAACTTAAATTTAAGTGAGAAAGAGCTCGCTAGTATTTTAAAAATACGATTAATATCAGAGAATATTATTTATATCTCCATGACCTTTGACACTTCATTTACCATGGAATTAATTAAATCAAAATCAACAGAAACCACTGCAGTGTCACTGAAATAATCAATGACACTGAAATAATCAGTGAAATTTCACATAAGGAATTAACTGAATCTGACAGGTTTTTGTAACTTTTTAAACTAATTTTCTTTCTCCCTTGCCTACCTTCATAGTGTTTGCTTACTGAAGTATTGGCATTTAGTATTAAAAAGTTTGATTTGACAGATTTTTTTGATAAGTCTTTGCTGTCTGCACAAGTACTGTCATTTAGGGCGATGGAAGGCCAACAGAAAATACTTTAATTTAAATAAAACATGTGTTACACGTAATGTTATTTTTTAAAAAAAATAATGCTGTTTGCAAAAAAAAAAACATATATTTGCTTAAGTCTTTCAAAAAAAAAATAATCTGAGGAATCTATAAGACATTGATTTAATTCATTTTTTATTAGTTAAGCAAAGTGTGTTTAAAAATAATTAAGAAACAGCCAAAGTTGTTAGTAAAATAATATAAAAATATTCTCAACATTTAAAAATGCATTTTAAAAAATTATCTGAGTGATTATAATAATTATTTCTGAAGTAGCTCATGGCCGTTTTGTCAGTATAAATTATCCCAGTGCTGGGAAGTGTATACATTTCACCTGGCTCGAAAGTTGACGTCTAAGGCTACAATAAAATACAGGATGATTCTAAAATCATGGGACAAACATTGAGGGGTGGTAAAGCTCACTAAAACAAGCAATTATTGGATAGGAATATATGGGCGGGAGTGACGCGTTGAGGCACAAACACAAAAACATAACACATTAACGGCCACCACGATCGCCAGATTTATCGAGTCTCGATTTGTTCCTATGGGGGCATTTGAAAGCCCTCATGTACGAGACTCCAGTTGATTCCATTGAAGACCTCGCCGCTCGACCATCCTGTGCGGCTGCACGCGTGCGTGAAATACCCGGCGTATTTGTATCTGTTCCCTTATCACTCCACCGACGCTACCAAGCTTACATTACAGTCGGTGGTAGCAATTTTGAGCAATTATTATAAACATTGCTGTAAAAAGGCATTTAGCGGCGACGTTGTAAATAAACAATGTGTTGCATTTCATGTGTTATTTTTGTGTTTGTGCCTCAACGCGTTACTTCCGCCCATATATTCCTATAAAATAATTGTTTGTTTTAGTGAGCTCTACCACCCCTCAATGTTTGTCCCATGATTTTAGAATCATCCTGTGTATTTATTTGACTATTATTCCAAATGAGAGGGCTTCAAAAAGTGCTCACTTTACCATGAATAGACCATAATTTTGATTTTGACAAATCATGATCCAAACGTGTTTTATTCGCTGGAAATAGCATTAGGCCTACAATTCGTGCGTACTATTTCAGCAATTTTAAAATATTATTTTCTGTTTTGCTCTTTAATGCCATTAACAACAGATAGCCGAAATCTTGGGCATGGCCAATCGCAAAGAATAAAAGCTTACGGTGTGTATGACCTAAGTTGTTAGCAAAGGCACTACTTTCCCGCGAACGTTATTCGAGTTGAAAAGCGTTATCTTTTATAAATTGCCGATACATTTTTTTTTTACTCTGCAACTGTTAGCTCCTGACTACACGCAGTTTTCTGACGTTAAGCGTGGCAGTTATCGAATCCTGAGTGACAGTGAAACGAGGAAAGTTGGAGGCCTACGTGCAAATATGCGTTACGGCAAATAAATGACTTGCCACCCAGCGGATTGTAGGTATTTTAATTTTCCACAAGTGTTGCGGTTTTTTTCTATTTCCACTTTGTGAGACCCCTCAATAAATAAGGCCCGGAACAGAATATACCAACATGCACTGCCGCCCTCCCCCTGACCCAATCCCTTTGTTTTACGCACCTGATAAATAATTCTGACTAAGCAAAACATTGGGTAGTAAACATCGTTGTCACTCGAGCCAATGTACAGAAGACATCAGCTCGAGTAGCCTATATAGGCTACTAGGAAACCGGCCCGGCTTCACCCGGTAGCAATTTTACGACTTGATTACAAACGGTTCGACATTTCTCTACTATCCTTACATTAAATATAAATAAATTACACACTAAAACCTTCCTCAAGAAATTCTCTAAATTACGTTGAAAACCGCATCAAAATCCATCAAGTAGTTTAGAATTACTAAGGGAATACACAGACAGACGCGGATAAGCGACTTTCTTTTGTACTATTTAGAGAATAGATAAGTAGAACTACGAGGTCTAGTCTTCTACAGTCCAGCTGAACGTCAGAAGTTTATCCAGCCTTCAGCTAAAGCCGCGATACAGATGGCACAATTTGAAAATGGTCACGTGACCGAATTTTTTCCTGTGAAACTGTGTGCATCGCGTTGATAATTATATTTTTACCATTTGTGTACTGCGTTCCCTCAACTTCGAAACTTATAATTACCAAATCCCCACCGACACAAATGTGAATTACACTCGTAATAACTATTTCACAAGGGGTGCTTAATTCACTACAATTTCTCACAGCGCGAATATGTTATTTTCATTTCATATTTATTTGAGCAAAAATTGACACTTGTAGGCCTTCGCCTTAATTATTTTACTCTCCCAGCGTTAAACATGTTATGCATAAATATGGTTCATTTAATAATATGTAGGAATTTTCGTTTTAAAATTATGATTCCACATTTGTCTATTATCAGCAAAATCGTGTTGTGAAATAAATAGAAGCAACTGTCCAGAAGAACTAACCGCCATTATGCTTTGGTAGAAACATTACGAAATTCCAAGTGAAATTGACAAAAAAAAACGAAATGCAAGGGAATTGTAATACTGCCTCAGTCCAGCGTGTCTCTCATAAAATGGTCTGATCATTGTTGACAACATTTTTCATCATGAGAATATGAGTTAGCGGGGGAAATATTGCAGAACTTAGATTTTATATTGTAACTGTAAACAGGGTGATTCTAAAATCATGGGACAAACATTGAGGGGTGGTAGAGCTCACTAAAACAAACAATTATTGTATAGGAATATGTGGGCGGAAGTGACGCGTTGAGGCACAAACACAAAAACATAAAATGTTCATTAGCAGCATACGTAACGAGTGATTCCGCACAGAAATGTTAAAACAGTTGCTGGAAATGCATCCACCAACAGTCACGCATGCTTGGCGACCTCTACATATGGCGTGATTGGCTGACAATGGTGGCGTGCGTGAAATACCCGGCGTATTTGAATCTGTTCGCCAATCACTCCACCGACGCTACCAAGCTTGCATTACTGTCGGTGGTAGCAATTTTGAGCAATTATTATAAACATTGCTGTAAAAAGGCATTTAGCGGCGACGTTGTAAATAAACAATGTGTTGCATTTCATGTGTTATTTTTGTGTTTGTGCCTCAACGCGTCACTCCCGCCCATATATTCCTATACAATAATTGTTTGTTTTAGTGAGCTCTACCACCCCTCAATGCTTGTCCCATGATGTTAGAATCACTCTGCATATTAACACGGTTCAATATATTATATTTTTTTATTTTGAGGATATTATATGACGCCGAAACATTATAATATCAATAGTATGATGTTGAAAATAACAGATCACTTTAAAAATATCATTCATCAGGTTTTTAGTATAAATATGGAAATATTAACTTTAAATTTGATTCATGCTTTTCCCAAGAACATTATTGTTACACAAATTTTGATTTCAGTTGAAGTATTGCTTGAAGTCACAGGGGCGGTGTTTTGGGAATTCTTTGAAATCCGACACTTGATACAATGCGATAAGGACTTTACATCTGTCTATTTGGACTACACATTTTATATTCAAAACTAAAATTGAAATACAACAAACCACACACCAAAAATTCAAAAAAATTTTCTTAATGACATTATGATGACATGAACAGTTATTTTAATCTGTAACCTAACGCTGTACGAAAAAAAAAAGTATAGTTTTCTACACTTTTGTTTATTTTTCTCTTAAAAACAATTCTCTGCAATTGTCATACAATTTCCCGGCTTTTATTTCGTATTACAATGACAAAATAGGCTTATGTAATACGTTAAAGAGGTAGAAAAAAATGTTCGACTCTATAACGCCCTCACCGCACAAGCAACTCTCTGAATCCTTCAAAAATGTGTTTTGTAAAAAAAAATGCAACTTATTTCCGGGACTATGAAGAATCACCACAAATGGTGGCTGACACTATAAAGACAGATTTTTATAAATATTGGTGACAATGCAAACGTTCTTTGACTACACTGGAAAAATCATTTTTCGTAAATTTTAGGTATCATTTTAAGCAGCGAAGTTAAAAGTTACAGACAATTATATTATGTGATAAGTATTTCATCTAAAAACAAGTGAAAGTGTTTACGAATGACGTGCTATTGAGTAATAACCATTTAATTGTGAAGATAGGAAAGGTGGTTTGAGCTCATGCGATCACACTGCTACACTTATTCCCCCTACCCAGTTATTTGTATAACCAACCGAACGTACTGTAATGGCAATTTGTTGGTTCGCGATAACAGTAACGCAAATATAACAAATAAATACATTCTACAAATACAAAAATTCAACTATGCAACTGTAAAGTCCTGAAGTGCAGTGGGTAATCGCCTATACCTGTCACTGGCCTTAATGCTGCGCAAGACATGAAACTATTATGTGCCTTGTTTATAAGATGAAGTGGCCATGGTGACGTGTTAGTGCTGTATTCAGAATGCTGAGTCTTGGTGTCGACCATTTAAATATATTTTATTACTATTAGAAATATTTTTCCTTCTATACTATTTTATTACAAATTTTTTAAGAGCATTATAAGTACAATAAATATAATTTTATTTCCACTTCTCGGTAATGTAAATTGAAATACGAGCGTTAATTTGTAATATTACAAACATACTTATGTATTGTATTTTTTTACAAGAAATCATCATGAAGTACTACAAAAAATTTTTAACAACTGTATACATTTTTTTTTTTTTTTTGTAAAATTACAACAAAAAAAAATACTATATGCTGACGCAACTTCTCTGAAGGTTGTTCTTCAAAAACACGCCAATCAAAAATATAGAATTTTTTCTTCACGTACAACACAAGTGTTCCGATCTGAATGAAAGTTTAGGCCTACATTCACTCAGGTGGAAGACAGGCACTAAAATTAGTAGCTTGCAAGTTTGTTATANAGACAGGCACTAAAATTAGTAGTTTGCAAGTTTGTTATATCAGTGTTAGGCTTTTATAATCGTGTTTAAATTTAGTCCTGTATTTAATTAACCTAATACGTGTAACCACACCCAACATTTCTGTTTACTCGCCAACGGCTGCAAGCAAATACCATTCATTTCCTAAATTATGTAGGCCTACACTTTAAAAGCAAAAATTGTAATTTCTCTCCGTCTCCCTTGGCTAGCGGTGTGCTCTTAGGTTTCAGCATCGTAGATATGTTCATGTCTGCATGTTTATCACCGTTTCTGTCTACCATTTGTAGAAGATGTTTTTCCCGGTTGACTGCATGGACTAGAATTCTACCATACGAAGAGTGAAATGCTGTTTGGAAAGAACTATGTATCGGTCAAAAGTTTAAGACCACATGGTAATATCAATAAATGTTATGAAAACCCCAAAATTTTGCCAGAAGAGGTATGTAATATTTTTCTAGGCATTTTATTTTATTAGAATAAACTAGCATATGTAAACTTAATGGCTTAGGTGATGTATTGCAGAAGTTAAGCATTTTAGTATTTTTGAAGACAACAATATTAAAATTCGCCTTTATTAAATAAAATGTGCTGAGTCTTTATGCAAATATTTCCACCAAACATTTTTCTTAGAAAATGTTATATGTGTGTCACTGTCGTAAAATATTGCAAGTTCCCAAAAAAAAAATGCAGTGCTTTTTTGAATATTTATTATTTTTTAATATATACAAAAATACGCTGTTTTTCTTTGATTTGTGACATTTAATGACGAAACTCTTGAATGATACATCGCAGCTCGCTTTGTCCCTTATTTCAGTTAGTTTTTCAATCTAGACATGGCGTAAAAGAACAACTTGTGTTTGGAGCTGGGTTTTTCACACAAGGTTCGGTTGTAGTTGGTGGTGCTAGCTGACAAAGGCAGATGCAAGGAAGTTCATTGTGTAAACAAGGGGAATAAACAAATGTTTCGACTGCCATTCAAAGGCAAGGCATTGGCGTGTGGAGATGCAACACAACACGTGCAGTAAAATATAAGCTAAGTACGTGTTACCAACACAATAATTAAATATCAACAGTCAGGTGATGTTATTGACAAGCCTTACAGTTGTCAGC
This sequence comes from Clitarchus hookeri, assembly GCA_002778355.1. Classification (NCBI taxonomy): domain Eukaryota; kingdom Metazoa; phylum Arthropoda; class Insecta; order Phasmatodea; family Phasmatidae; genus Clitarchus; species Clitarchus hookeri. The sequence goes on from NQII01002393.1 coordinate 61,360, forward strand.
CTAGAGCAAAAACTCCACGCCTATAGATGGGACCATGACTTTGAGCGAGTATGTTTCAACACTACAATAGAATATTCTGCGTGAATATTAGTTTTTCTCAAATCTCTAAATATAAATGTATGTTTTTCCCCCCTCTTCCCATAGTTGTACGTCTCGTAAAAATGATAATCGGCTGCCTGTATAGAGGTATAGCTAGGGGCAGTGATATTTCGCGAAAAGATTTCGAGACAAGATACAGTCCAAAGCACTGTAGGGTCGTCCAGCTTCTTTGATTGGCTAAAAAATGTTTTGGTCCGTGTTAACCGTTTGCGCACGAATCACGGAGGTTCAGTGTCGGAGTTACTTAGTCCTGAGTGGCTTGGTCAAAGACGGACACGGCACCAGCAGCCAATGGAGGTATAACAACAGCTGAGGTGTGTATATAGTATTGAAGTCTACTGTGCGCTCCGATTTTTACGCGAAAAGTCACTGGCCCTAGTTATGGGCTGTTCACGGTTATGTGAACACTTTTGAAATGAACCTTTGAAAAACTTCACTGCCCCTAACTGCTTATATTTTAACGGGCACACTGACCGGCATGCACCCAGTAAAGTTGGCAACGACGGACGAAAAGTAGTTCCAGGTCTTAATGTCGAATTAAAAGTGTCGAGGGAAATATTTGTGAATGCTGAAAAGATTTATTTTCCTTTCTGGTTTTTTTTATAGCAAAGTAGTGAAAGAATTAAAATATTTGTAAAATATTTACTTTTCTAATAATATCACTTAACCGACGCAATGAATTACGTGATCAGACCCACGGCAATGTTAGTTTTACATACAGTGGAAGAATACACTATGTAGATCTTAATCAGGGTTTTAAAAAGTGCTCAGTTTACCGTGAACAAAGAGCCTATTGCTACATTATTACAAAAAAAGTGGTAGAAAAATGTTTGCAAAAATTTCTATACCTACATCCTGGTTAGATATGTTTTTCTTTGTAAGTTAAGGAACGTTTGTTTGCCAGAAGGCAGAGAAGTTATGGTTTGATGTTTCGCTCAAGCTAACAGGAAGAAGGAAAGTAGAGCACCGGGCCCGTATTAATGAACCATTCTGTAGTTGTTTCTGGAAGAAAGAAAAAGAAAAAGGTAACCGAAAAAAAAAAATGGGCGGACTGGAAATCGAGCCCGGATCTTCTCCAAAGCGAGTCCACTCTTTCAGGAATTGCAGCCTACAACCTCGATCTGTAAATGTGCTGAAGTACCCAACGTAACAATTTCACTAACTGTACGTTTTCAACTTACACGCGACACGTGTTAAATTCGCTATTCCTCACGGCGCAGATACACGAATGCTGAGCGTAGGTACAATATGGAGCTGGGAGCTTGATTAGGGATTTGAGTATTCCTTGAACAAATGTAGGAAATCTTTCGTGTATGTGTGGAGAAGAACTGTTGACATTCGTACTTAGTCGGTGCGCGTATATAGTCAATTCGCGGTTACTTCCAAATTTTCTGAAACCTTGCTTGAGTTCTGCTTCCAGGATATTCCTCCGCCTCGGGCAAACAAAGGTTAACCGAGTCTGGAAAAGTGCACCAGAGAGACAGCGCACAGCGTTTGTGCGCACTCAACAGTAATGGAATTTTACATTAGAACTATTTCTTTGTAGGCATTACCAAAACACCAATTTTCTCTCTGTTATTATTCGTAATCATTATAAATGACATATTATGATTCATAGATGAAATATAAGAAAAAGTTCTATTTAACCAAAACTAGAATACTTTTATGTATACACAAGTATAAAACGCTTATGATACATATGTTTAGCAAAAAACCGAGCACGTTATACATGAGGTGAGTTTACAAAGGTTTGATTGAAAAAGTGTGAAAATACTGCGAATAGACGTCTATAGAGTGATGTAAGTTTGAGGAGAGAGATAGTTGGATGCGGAGNTGGCTTAGGTGATGTATTGCAGAAGTTAAGCATTTTAGTATTTTTGAAGACAACAATATTAAAATTCGCCTTTATCAAATAAAATGTGCTGAGTCTTTGTGAAAATATTACCACCAAACATTTTTCTTAGAAAATTTTATATGTGTGTCACTGTGGTAAAATATTGCAAGTTCCCAAAAAAGAATGCAGTGCTTTTTTGAATATTTATTATTTTTTAATATATACAAAAATACGCTGTTTTTCTTTGATTTGTGACATTAAATGACGAAACTCTTGAATGATACATCGCAGCTCGCTTTGTCCCTTATTTCAGTTAGTTTTTTCAATCCAGACATGGCGTATAAGAACAGCTTGTGTTTGGAGCTGGGTTTTACACACGAGGTTCAGTTGTGGTTGTTAGTGCTAGTTGACAAGGCAGATGCAAGGAAGTTCATTGCGTAAACAAGGGGAATAAAAAAATGTTTCGACTGCCATTCAAACTCAAGGTATTGGCGTGTGGAGATGCAACACAACACGTGCAGTAAAATATAAGCTAAGTACGTGTTACTAACACAATAACTAAATATCAACAGTCAGGTGCTGTTATTGATAAGCCTTACATCTGTCAGCCTAGAGCAACAACTCCACGCCTATAGATGGGACCATGACTTTGAGCGAGTATGTTTCAACACTACAATAGAATATTCTGCATGAATATTAGTTTTTGTCAAATCTCTAAATATAAATGAAAGTTTTTTTTTTTTTTTCACTCTACCCATAGTTGTACGTCTCGTAAAAATAATAATCGGCTGCCTGTATAGAGGTATAGCTAGGGGCAGTGATATTTCGCGAAAATATTTCAAGACAAGATACAGTCCAAAGCACTGTAGGGTCGTCCAACTTCTTTGATTGATTTAAAAAATGTTCTGGCCCGTGTTAACCGTTTGCGCACGAATCACGAAGGTTCAGTGTCGGAGTTACTTAGTCCTGAGTGGCTTGGTCAAAGACGGACACGGCACCAGCAGCCAATGGAGGTATAACAACAGCTGAGGTGTGTATATAGTATTGAATTGTGCTCCGATTTTTACGCGAAAAGTCACTGGCCCTAAGTATAGGCTGTTCACGGTTATTTGAACACTTTTGAAATGAACCTTTGAAAAACTTCACTGCCCCTACCCGCTTATATTTTAACGGGCACACTGACTGGCATGCACCCAGTAAAGTTGGTAACGACGGACGATCAGTAGTTCCATGTCTTAATGTCGGAATAAAAGTGTTGAGGGAAATATTTTTGAATTCTGAAAAGATTTATTTTGCTTTCTGTTTTTTAATAGCAAAGTAGTGAAAGAATTAGAATATTTGTAAAAATATTTACTTTTCTAATAATATCACTTAACTGACGCAATGAATTACGTCATCAGGCCCACGGAAATGTTAGTTTTACATACAGTGGAAGAATACACAATGTGCGTACAAGTAGATCTTAATCAGGGTTTTAAAAAGTGCTCAGTTTACCGTGAACAAAGAGCCTAAAGCTACACTATTATAAAAAAAGTGGTAGAAAAATGTTCGCAAAATACCTCTATACCTACATTCTGGTTGGATATATTTCTTAGTAAGTTAAGGAATGTTTGTTTGCCAGAAGGCACAGAAGTTATGGTTTGATGTTTCGCTCAAACTAACAGGAAGAAGAAAAGTAGAGCACCGGGCCCGTATTAATGAACCATTCTGTAGTTGTTTCTGGAAGAAAGAAAAAGAAAAAGAAAAAGGTAACCGAAAAAAAAAATGGGCGGACTGGAAATCGAGCCCGGATCTTCTCCAAAGCGAGTCCACTCTTTCAGGAATTGCAGCCTACAACCTCGATCTGTAAATGTGCTGAAGTACCCAACGTAACAATTTCACTAACTGTACGTTTTCAACTTACACGCGACACGTGTTAAATTCGCTATTCCTCACGGCGCAGATACACGAATGCTGAGCGTAGGTACAATATGGAGCTGGGAGCTTGATTAGGGATTTGAGTATTCCTTGAACAAATGTAGGAAATCTTTCGTGTATGTGTGGAGAAGAACTGTTGACATTCGTACTTAGTCGGTGCGCGTATATAGTCAATTCGCGGTTACTTCCAAATTTTCTGAAACCTTGCTTGAGTTCTGCTTCCAGGATATTCCTCCGCCTCGGGCAAACAAAGGTTAACCGAGTCTGGAAAAGTGCACCAGAGAGACAGCGCACAGCGTTTGTGCGCACTCAACAGTAATGGAATTTTACATTAGAACTATTTCTTTGTAGGCATTACCAAAACACCAATTTTCTCTCTGTTATTATTCGTAATCATTATAAATGACATATTATGATTCATAGATGAAATATAAGAAAAAGTTATATTTAACCAAAACTAGAATACTTTTATGTATACACAAGTATAAAACGCTTATGATACATGATATAGTTAGTAAAAAAAACCGAGCACGTTATACATGAGGTGAGTTTACAAAGGTTTGATTCAAAAAGTGTGAAAATACTGCGAATAGACGTCTATAGAGTGATGTAAGTTTGAGGAGAGAGATAGTTGGATGCGGAGNGGTGCATCGCAGCAAGGGCCTGTCGGATTACAGCGAGAATTAATTATGCCTCTCTCTCGCGTTTCTTCCGCGCTTTATTTCGCTCCCCTCCCTCCATAGCCCCTCCCTACCCACCTCGCCGCCTCGCCTCTTGTCATGCCTCTCGTTTTGTTCTCTGATGGAAGTGTCTTGGCGGGAAGCCATTGCCGCGGTTATAGCGCGCCTCTTGACTTCTCCAAACTCTGCGCATAATCTATTCACGATTACTTCCCACTTTTCTGAAGCACTGCTAAATTTCTACTAATTTTTGTTACCGATAACGTATCCTTCCGCTTCACGTAAACANTCTGCGCATAATCTATTCACGATTACTTCCCACTTTTCTGAAGCACTGCTAAATTTCTACTAATTTTTGTTACCGATAACGTATCCTTCCGCTTCACGTAAACAAAAACACTGCCGTGTGACTTCCACGTTTTAACTATAAAATGCTTTATTTACTGTTTACAGCTGTTCAAAGAATTCTGTCATATTACAAAAACCATTACGTACGAATATTCAAAATTTTAGGCCTATAACCATATTTAGGTTAGCTTTATGACTTTTAAACAATGTCTGTATTGACAATAGTTCCTGTGGTTATTATTTTACATTGTTAACATATTTGTTATACACGATATAGCACAGTACATTTAATACACGTTAATAATTTGCCGCGACTGTGTTTAACCCTGTTGCAACTATGGGGAAAGAACTATATGCAGTATTTAACCTATTGTTATTGATGTGTTTTTGGGTTATTTCGGTAAAAGGACGGCCTCAGTTGGAATAAATATTGAAACGAAGGAGCAACCAGTCCAACGAAAGAGACAGTAAATTCAAACACGCAACTCGTGTCGCTAATTATTTGTACGTACAAGCAACAAACTTAAAAGATAGTGGTGAGCATAACCGTAACTTATATACCGGTCATATTTCTTTGCATAGGTACTAAGTTTTTACTAGGTTTACTAAATTATTTATTTTATATTTCTGGCTGGGCTTAGTAATTTGCTGGGGTTGTGGCAAACATTCGCATTACAGAAACGTAAGCACGTCACACAACTGTGATTCAGACTCCTAGGGTGAAGGTACAACGTTGTGGTAAATAAACAGACGTGACTTAAAAATAACTAACTTCTTCGTAGAAACAGCTCACGGTTGAAACGTGTACATTTTGCACGTCCAGTATTTACAATCAGACTCACACCGGGTCAGGGTAACGACCTTGAGGAAGCCACGCCCTCTCACACGCAGTGGTTAACGACGCACGTTACAGTGTATGCGTTGCTGCCATGGAAACACAGACTTATCACAACGTCTCGTAACTTGCCTAGGTAGCTTTCCAAAACACAACTTGTACAAACTTGGTGTGGTTATTTGAAGTATTTTTCGCTAACTATTTTTTACTAAATAAGTGTTTGCAGATCAAAAAAATTACAACATAAACTAATGCCGTGGGCTACTGCTTGACATATATGCAATCACCAAATAACAGTTCATAAATTGAAAAAAAAAAAAAAATGCTTTAAAGAATGCAAAAATACCTTTATATTTAACTTTTTTTCTTCATATATATATATNGTCTCGTAACTTGCCCAGGTAGGTTTCAAAAACACAACTTGTACAAACTTGGTGTGGTTATTTGAAGTATTTTTCGGAGCAAGAAATATTAACGCTTCGTTGAGAAACAGTAACACTCTATGTCACGTTAGCGTCGCCAGTTGTCACTTCTGCCAACTTTGGATTTATAACCCTCCCGCCATCACATCTAAATATATTGTAATAAGTATTCAAACGTTAAAATTTATTTTCAGTTGTAAATTACAAATTCAAAAATTATTCATTTTGTTGTAATAAATAAGAAATGTGCTAAAGTTGAAAACATGTATAATTTTCCTGCTACTATCAGCAGTGCAAAACTTCCTGAGAGAGAGAGAGAGAAGATAGAGAGATAGAGAGAGAGAGAGAGAGAGAGAGAGAGACAGACATAGAACAAGCTCCGCTCCACCGATAGTTTCTTCTTCGGTGTTTTTAACTGTAACAATGAAATATGTTTCCATCAAGACTACCTAAAAATTTAAATTTTTCAATAGGCAACGTTCAATTTAGAATAGCATAAGAAAAAAAATTGTTAAAACAATATTTTAACTGTGAAATATTTCTTACTAGCCGTTGCCAAAACATCGTTGCTTTCACACTTTTTAATTTTTATTGAATACGAAATAAATATAACAAGTTATAGAAGATACTATGTTTAAGTTCCATATAGTCAAAAACAATTCTTTCATTGTTAATCAGTGTTATATACTTTCGGTATACAAATTATTTAAAAAAACCGGTTAGCATATTAGTTCTAGTGCGATTTTTTAAAGGTTTGTTTGAAAACATCAGAAGAAACCGGTAATGGACCATAGACGCTCAGTCAACACAGCTTGCCGCATTATTCAGCACTCCTTTGAAAGCGTTTGTTTGCCAGTCAGATTCTGCTGAAGTTTCTGTTCATATTTCGAATCTAATTGGAACTTGAATATTATGTGGGCGTTTCAGTGGTGTTCACAATTATCTAAGCTCCGGTATTATTGGCTACAGTAAACTGATTACGCCTTTTAAAAACATATGTTATTAGGCCAAACAAAATATATTTTGAAATATGAAAGTGCTCGTCACAATTCTTTAGGAACTTCAAAACATAAATATTGTAAATTATAGAACGTTAATTACAATTGCCAGCAAATTTTGTGTTCCACTGGAATTTCTGTTCTGTCAAATGAGTTAAAAAATTATTTCTAAAATGTTACGTAAAAAATTACTAAAACCTCTGCACTCTAAAAAATATTACATTTTCATTTTTTTTTTTTTATATAATTAGAAGGAGCTCCTGCCTAATTGTAAATATCTTCAGACTCGGAATTCAACGATGATGTTGATTCAAGAATTTCAAATAGTCCTGTTATTTATAATAGATTTATCATCGGTTCTTTGTTTCAGAATACACAACCGATCCTCTCAAATATAGCTGCGATGTGTCCCACACTTTCGGACGGAGAATCACAACATTTAAAGAAAGGTAACAGCGAGCCACGTAGTATTCAGATAATAAAATATGTTGCTATAGTTTATTCATGATTACTTCCAACTTTTCTGAAGCACTGCTAGGATTGCACTTTCAGATCATTCCTCAAACAAGCTTAACTAAGTCTAGAAAATTATGTAAATGCGACAACGCACCACATTCGAGCGCATTCAGTTTAATAATATTTTACATGATAACTATTTATAAGCATTATCAACACACCTATTTTCTTCCTGGTTTTAATCAAATTAAATATAATTGAAACATTAAAATTTATAGAAAAGATATAATAGTAAGAGGAAATGAGATTTGATAATACTTAATAGTAAGTCCATTGAGAATATTTCTCGAACTAAGTTCTTTCTCTTCCGACAACGCCTTAGTGTATGTGTGGAGAGGAGGGACGAGTAAGAAGAATACTTACACGAAGCAAGTAGGAACACTTACTTACACTCCCTTACTTCCTTACAAGTGGTTACATGTAGTCTGTCCTCCTTTAAGAGACTTTTATTATATTCCTCTCCTTTCCTTCCCGTTCCCGATATAACGTAACGGCTAATAATTAGGACCAGTGACTTTTCGCGTAAAAATCGGAGTACACGGTAGACTTCAATACTATATACACACATCAGCTGTTGTTATACCTCCATTGGCCGCTGGTGCCGTGTCCGTCTTCGACCAAGCCACTCAGGACTAAGTAACTCNGGTTCTTTGTTTCAGAATACACAACCGATCCTCTCAAATATAGCTGCGATGTGTCCCACACTTTCGGACGGAGAATCACAACTTTTAAAGAAAGGTAACAGCAAGCCACGTAGTATTCAGATAATAAAATATGTTGCTATAGTTTATTCATGATTACTTCCAACTTTTCTGAAGCACTGCTAGGATTGCACTTTCAGATCATTCCTCAAACAAGCTTAACTAAGTCTAGAAAATTATGTAAATGCGACAACGCACCACATTCGAGCGCATTCAGTTTAATAATATTTTACATGATAACTATTTATAAGCATTATCAACACACCTATTTTCTTCCTGGTTTTAATCAAATTAAATATAATTGAAACATTAAAATTTATAGAAAAGATATAATAGTAAGAGGAAATGAGATTTGATAATACTTAATAGTAAGTCCATTGAGAATATTTCTCGAACTAAGTTCTTTCTCTTCCGACAACGCCTTAGTGTATGTGTGGAGAGGAAGGAAGAGTAAGAAGAATACTTACACGAAGGAAGTAGGAACACTTACTTACACTCCCTTACTTCCTTACAAGTGGTTACATGTAGTCTGTCCTCCTTTAAGAGACTTTTATTATATTCCTCTCCTTTCCTTCCCGTTCCCGATATAACGTAACGGCTAATAAGTAGGACCAGTGACTTTTCGCGTAAAAATCGGAGTACACGGTAGACTTCAATACTATATACACACATCAGCTGTTGATAGAGCTCCGTTGGCTGCTGGTACAGTATCCGTCTTCGACCAAGCCACTCAGGACTAAGTAACTCCGACACTGAACCTTCGTGATTTGTGAGCAAACTGTTAACACAGGCCAGAACACTTTTTAGCCAATCAAAGAAGCTGGACGACCCTACAGTGCTTTGGACTGTATCTTGTCTCGAAATCTTTTCGCGAAATATCACTGCCCCTACTGATAATATTAGCCAGAACGGGAAGGAAATAATAATAAGTTAAAGTTCAATTTAGGCACTTCAGCCTTTTATGAAAATAGAAATATAAAACGGTTGCGACATACATCAACATGTGCTATTTATGAAACAACCAAATACTTCATAAATGGGGTGAATTTTTCAAAGGTTTGATTCGAAAAAGTGTTCATATACTGCGAATAGACTTGAGATGCTACGCCGAACAGAAATGTTGAGTCGTTCAGTGGCCGGAAGTGTTATTTCGATACACATAGCTTTAGGGTTTATTTTTGTTATTGAGACAAAAATTCTGTAGACTAATTTATATTTGAGGAAACGCGGGTAAATACTAATGTAGCCGAATAAATTATTTCGTTCAGTAGGGAATATTTTAGTTTGTATGCGATTGACTGAAAAAAATCTGGAATTCACCCTGTGAATTTTCTTCCGTGTCCTTCTTGCTTATGCATATTGTAAAAATCACATCGACTCCACTGGATCAGGAATTTTCGGGAATTCTTGTGAGAGCAAGTAACATTTAAAAAACACGCATATTTGAATTTGGCCAGAAATTCTTCGGACGTTCTCAACTGCCGAAGGTGAGTATGAGGAAAGCAACAAATAATAAATGAAACATGCGATAATAAAAATAAAATACTCTCACAAAAATGGGAAAAAATTATTGAACCTATAATTGTGCAAAATAAGTCTGCGAAAAATTCTGCAATTGTACAAAAATGTCTAAAAAATAATAATAGACAACGTAATAAATATGGTGACAATAACACTCAACAACTGACAAATAAACGCAATACATAGGTACAATATATATGTGAATAATCGAGCAAATATTATGATAAATATTCCGTTTTTGTGTCAGTTGTTGAGAGATCTTTACATATTTATGTGTTGTAATGTTTCTTCTCAATTTTTGTGTGACTATCCAATTTTTCATTTTTGCGTGATTTTTGGCGAGTAAACCTTCCATTTTCTCCTATTTGTATTTAAAGATTGCATTATTATTGCATTTCAACAGTAATTTGCGCAATTGTAATAACGATACGTGATCATTATTAGTAAGAGCATATCAGCCGCTCAGTTCACAGCGAAATAGCAATGACTGAATATTCAGTTGAAGTTAATTTTACTCAGGTTCGGAACAAAAATACATTTATTTATGAGAGTTTGGCATAGGCCGAATTTCCGCCGCAACTTTCACTGGTGTTTCAAAAGTCTGGTGGTAAATAGGGAAAAAATATATATATTTTTGTGTGTAAAGGCTTTTTTTTTTGCTCGAATTGTAATATATACGTACTCCAGTGAAAACCTTAAATATTACCTTTATTTCGAACCTCGTTCACGGTCTCTAAATATGTTTACAAGAGCATACAGTAAAAATACAACTGTGTTCGATATTGAAAGTTCATAAGCAAGTTTAATTCAATGGGAAAACGTTACGAATTGAAGTGGGGAAAAAATATATAGCTGTCATAAAAAGGAACTTTGTACTTTACNACTGTGTTCGATATTGAAAGTTCATAAGCAAGTTTAATTCAATGGGAAAACGTTACGAATTGAAGTGGGGAAAAAAATACATAGCTGTCATAAAAAGGAACTTTGTACTTTACTCCTTTCATTTACGGAAACTCCGCAAGAAATCCCTGAAAATTATATTTTCAACCATTTCACAATTATTCTTTTCGATTTAGTTGTGATATTTAAATAAAGTAATTGTGTAAACCTACGTTTTGCTAAATCCAATTTACGACAGTGTATTTAACAATAAGTGAATATATTTCCTTACATTTCCACTCTAGTGCCAAGAACAAAGTTTCTATTTTTATTTAAGTTTTAACACAAAACAAATAAAAATATATTAAACGAATATATTTATTTTGCGATGATTGCAATTATCCCATTTACTTACATAAAAACCAAAAAATTATTTACACATGCGACGCCAATGCACTCTGGCGGCGAAAATGTCCAGTTGTCAAAGTAAAAGAATTGAGCTTCCGAACCAGAGAAGAATGAACGTTAATTCAGTTAATAAGCTGCTACGGTTAATACGCTGTCACATAAGGGAATATCACTGTTAATGAAATCACCGTTAGCTTAGGCACATTCTAAAGACGAGGTCTTCTATGCGCATGTCCCCAACAATGTCCCGTCCATAGAACTGTCATAATCACTTGGTCAGCAGTGTTCAATTGTTTAATCACCCGAGAACGGGAGCAGATGCAGATAGCAGCNGAACTGTCATAATCACTTGGTCAGCAGTGTTCAATTGTTTAATCACCCGAGAACGGGAGCAGATGCAGATAGCAGATTGCGAAAAGTCGTGACTTTTTACTGTTTTCATCTCATTTCTAAATAGTGCGTGAAACAAAGTCGCTTATCCGCGTTTGTCTATGTATTCGCTTAGGACTTCTAAACTACTTGATAGATTTTGATGCGGTTTTCAACATCATTTAGAGAATTTCTTGAGGAAGGTTTTGATGTATAAAACATTTATATTTAATCTAAGGATAGCAGAAAAATGTCGAACCATTTGTAATCAAGTCGTAAAAAAACAGCTTTTAGGGCGCTTACATGGCTTGCGCTGACTAAACCATAAGAAATACAACAAATTTATGTGATACAGAATTATAGCTCTCAAAAACGTCTACAGGAAAGTTCACGATAGCATATGTTTATCTTTTAAGGATGTCCCACAGTAACCATTTTTTTTTGTCTTTCAAAGTATTGCTGTAAAAACTAAATTGTCACCGGGCGAAGCCGGGCCGGTTCGCTAGTTACTGTGTATTTAGTAGATGTGGGGAATATTTGCAGTCGCTGCGNCTGTGTATTTAGTAGATGTGGGGAATATTTGCAGTCGCTGCGACACGAATGTCACGTATCACTGTGGTGACAGTGACTGAAAGTAACAGGGCCGAAAAGAACGCGTCAGGAAGCGGCATCGCTGCACAGCGCCGTTCGCTCCATCAAAGCGTTCCAAGTCGCCGTCAGTGACCGGCGCTGACCTGCCACGGAGGTAGGTGACACGACACGCCATACAAGTCCCTCTACTGGCAATCATTAACTTACGAGATTGAATGTTCTCCTACCACTTTGACTTTGCGAAACCACGAAACTAAGAAACCACAATTTATTGGTATTACACGCAAAAAACGAAACTACGTGTGGGGAGCGCCCCCAGGGCAAGGCGACACCCACCTAATGACGGTCTTTCCAGCTGGGACCCGTAGGTGACCGTCATACCCGGGCATGACAGGAAGTGAAACCCTAGAATGGAGCGGCGCTGGAATGCAAGGACGAGTGGAGGCGGGAGTACCCCGAGAAAACCCGCCGGTAAGCGGCATCGTTCCGCACGATTCCCACATGCGAAGATCCGGGAGTGAACCCGCCGGGGATCGAACCCGGATCGCCGTGGTGGGAGGCGAGCGCCCTGGCCACTACGCCACCGCTGCTCCTGGTACTACACGCAATAATATGGCCTGCAATTCCAGTGGTAAGTTAAGATTTTTTTTTCTGTTGCGTGTTTCGCGAGGTATTTCAAAATTACGCGTTAGAGGATAGTTTTGGCAGTGAAGTGGGTAAGGAATCGCACTAGTTGGAAACCATTTATGAATAATTTAAATACTGAAATTTAACGAATATGATTTAAACAGTTAGTAAAAAAGAACAAACACATTTACGCACATAAGATACACGCTTCGCTTGTAGTGGCTTTCGTCTATTCTTTGTACGCTGCTCGGGAATGCCAGGAGTGTACGTCGGGCCGACTTGTCACAGCGACTCGAACGTGGCGTGTCGCTGTAGCGACCGCGACTGAAAGTAGCAGGTCNCCGCCGGGGATCGAACCCGGATCGCCGTGGTGGGAGGCGAGCGCCCTGGCCACTACGCCACCGCTGCTCCTGGTACTACACGCAATAATATGGCCTGCAATTCCAGTGGTAAGTTAAGATTTTTTTTTCTGTTGCGTGTTTCGCGAGGTATTTCAAAATTACGCGTTAGAGGATAGTTTTGGCAGTGAAGTGGGTAAGGAATCGCACTAGTTGGAAACCATTTATGAATAATTTAAATACTGAAATTTAACGAATATGATTTAAGCAGTTAGTAAAAAAGAACAAACACATTTACGCACATAAGAGACACGCTTCGCTTGTAGTGGCTTTCGTCTATTCTTTGCACGCTGCTCGGGAATGGTAGGACAGTACGTCGGGCCGACTTGTCACAGCGACTCGAACGTGGCGTGTCGCTGTAGCGACCGCGACTGAAAGTAGCAGGTCCAGGTCAACTCCCGTGACAGCGGAGCAGTGTCGCTGCGATGTAAATGTTGCTGATGTCCAGCCACACTTATGCTGTCTTTGTTGCTTTCTGCTTCGGTCATTGTCAGACTATATCATTATAATTGACTCTATTATATGTATATTTAGTATGACTTGCTGTATTTTTAGCTTCGTTTGTGGTTTTGCTGTTTTCGTATTGTCATAATTATATATAGTTGTGCGGTCCTCCTCGTTTTTGTGTCGCTTGTTATCTAACTGGATCGTTGTTTCTTGTTCCCTATACGTAGGGGCAGTGATATTTCGCGAAAAGATTTCTAGACAAGATACAGTCCAAAGCACTGTAGGGTCGTCCAACTACTTTGATTGGTTAAAAAATGTTCTGGCCCGTGTCTACCGTTTGCGCACGAATCACGAAGGTTCAGTGTCGGAGTTACTTAGTCCTGAGTGGCTTGGCAAAGAAATCACTTCAGTGTCGGAACTAGCATTGTCAAAATATTTGTAGTAAATCTCTCGAACTGTAATGGAAGTTTTTAACCTTTACACAGTATTGAAATTTTACCGCAACATGAAGGTCATAGTGTATAGGTCTACACACTTATAACAAACGTCTAACACGTATGTATACACATGTTAAGCGTCACTAAACCATTCAAAGTCGGCGACTTCTCTATGAAATAACTCTTTCCTGAACAAATTTAGGAAAGCTGACATGGATGCATGGGAAACACGTTTTTCATACCTGGTTTCTCTACGCACAGAAAAAAAGTTACATGTTCCAACAAACAAAAAAATACTATTGAGGTATTTTTTTAAACATTTGTGTTGCAGTAAAATTAATAATGCTGTGACAAAGTTGATAATGTTAGCCATTTACAAAGTCTTGCATTACTACACTGTTGAAATATGTTAATGTTAACATAGTCTCTGAGTAGCGTTGTCACAACCAACTGCTGTATTACCCTTTAAAAAAAACAGAACGAACAAAATATTTATGTTACTACGACATTATTAAAGTAATGTCCAGTCAACACCAGTTTACACTGACTTGAGATTTTAAAATGGTGGATACTAGTGAACGACGATAACCTCGTAAAATTAAACCATTGCATTAAAATTTTAAAGCATGGAATTATAACTAAATGAGACTTAGAACAGCTTTGAAACCATGGAATACCAACAATTGTCAAAATAGAACAACTGGTATGACAATGGATTTCGTGAAGTGGAGGTCGTCATGCTCAAAATACGTGGTTCGGATTCTCCTGCCTTACCTTAATTTTTTCTTCGTGGGTGATATTTTTCATGAGAAAATAATTGCTCTTATTTATTTTCACATCGGAATGTTGTTTTAAACCAAAGGAAATAAAATAAATTTTTTAACACAAGCGTTAACATCAATTCAACACAAGATGTGTTTTGTCGCAACATAAACACCACCTTAACGTTAACGTTAACAGTACCGTAAGTATGAAATATTTATAGCAAACGTACTTATTATTACATTTACATAAATAGCACATCATTAACAGCATTATTAGTTGCCGACAACTCACGGGTAACTAAAAATTACTCTACCTGTAACATTAACATTGATGGCTAGGGACACATGAATTTCGCGAAAAGATTTACGCGCATGCTAGACTCTAATAACCTAAGGGCAAACAAGATGTTTTAACTTCCTTATTGGCGGCGTGTCTTCGTGAGAAGAGATGACGGGCCAATCATGATTAGGTAACTCCGGTACTGTACGTCTGTGATTCGCGGGCAGACACCGAAGACGCGAAACACCTAGATCATCCATTCGAGAAAGAGTATCTGATCTAAAGTGGTATGAAACACAACTGGTCGAGAAATCTTTTTCGCAAAATTCGGGTGTCCCTTCTGATGGTACGATGTTTAACTTTTATCTGTGCGCTTGTAAGCTGATGTAGTAAATTTGCGAACAGTATATTAGAATGCGGAGACTGAATACTGCGCGGCCGATATGCTCACTCACCTCCATATTTCCTCTACAAGGTCTACAATAATGAGCCTCTAATAAGTAAAGACCTGAAAAATTCGCGAGTTCAATGACCTGCAGACCAGACCCTACAGTCTTATGTACAAATATGCCGATATCAACTGCACATTGGTTGTCTGCTGTCACAGCGGAAGACAACGATTGGGCCAGCGTTCTCCAGGAGGTGTGAAACACTGTGTGGACCAACACACATGTTTTGAATTTTAGCTTGTCCCAAAATGAATCCGCGAATTCTTCAGGTCTCTACTAAGTAAAATATATCAGCGGTCCATAAAAAATAGTTTCTGCTGCAGAGTTAAACGATTTTTTTTTTCGCGTGGCTATCTTATAATTACAAACTTTCGTGCAGGCTTACTAATAAAACATCTTTTACAAATCTTGTGTAATTCCCTACACCCCCTCTCGTTTCTTACAAGCATAGTTTGCATTGGTGTGGATAATGGCAGGACGTTCGCATTGTTGCAAATATATATCAAAGTACTGACGTCATTCTTTTGGCTGTTTCGTCCATTCCACCCGTCAATGCAGCCCCACTGGTAAAACATTACATGACAATTATGGCAATTTGTTTACGCTAAGCTACTTACGTTTCCGATAAAATATTTGTAGTTGTCGTCGACACTTAAGTAGCGCGTAGGAACACGCAATTTTCGTGGAAATAGTTTCTGTATAGTTCTACTGTTTGAAATAAAACTTTATATCAGGTACACTTAATGCGACTGGAAGGTTCTAGTGTCTGCGCGCGAATCACAGACGTTCAGTAGCGGAGTAATCTGATTATGATTGGCCCAGTCAAAATATAGGCTGTTCACGGTAAAGTGAGCACTTTTTAAGGCTGTGCTTAATAGTTCCTTTAAGATTATTTGTACTTTTTGCCAACTGTTAATATAAAATTTGCCATGCGACTAATAAACACAGTGTATACAGAAAGATACAAAAGTGTAACGTCTGAGGTCACTATACTATATAATTTTTTGGTCATTATGATTACGAGAAGGGCCTTAAAAGGGGCTCAGTTTACCGTGAATAGACTATACCACGAAATAATCAAAATAAAACTACATGTGTGCACGTAGTATATTGAATTCTTGCCTGCGTGTAAATGCGCCGAGACAGGTAGTCGAAGTTAGGTTTTTTTTAAAAACAAAATACTCTGTAATTATTTATTAGAAATAATTTTCGAGTCTTTGATATCTGAACCACTTTTCCTCTAAAATACAGCTAATGGAAACATTTTGGCCACCAGTCGACAAGCTTCTAATTTAAAAAAAGAATTAAACAAAGTTATTGGGTCGTTTTGAGTCATATATATATCATACAGATAATTTCAAAATAATTTCATAAACTTACCAAGGGGCTTAACTGCATATAGAAGAAAAGAACAAATAATTATTTTATAAACGTAACAAACACTACACAATTTATGTAATTTCCACAAAATAAAAAAATTACATTTATTATTATAGGTTTTGTAGTTTTCAGAATCTTAGGTCAAAATGAAAATAACTTCAAATAAGTGAAATATGGCCATAAATCCACGCCATAATAGATACTGACTTGCACTTTAAAAAACAGAAGCTACGAAATAATAACATTTTCGTGAGGTAGGTACGACAGGAAAAATTATAAAGCCATACAAAACTTTTTGAATTAATTTCGTAAATTCTTTACAACAATAAAACCAAATTTTTATATTTTTTTTGTAATTAACATATTATAAACTAGAATATCAGGGCAGCCACAAATTCAAAATGTAAAAATTTTACTTCAATTCAACAACTAAAAAAACCTTTCGAAAAAAAAAAATATATATATCATGGGTTCCCTGAATAAGTTAATAGTATATTTTTCTATGTAAGTTATTGCACGTAAGCACACCAGTTCATTAGTTTATAATAAGCTGTTGTTCCGGAAACAGTGAAATTACGAATTTGATTAGTGAATATGCAAAAACTATGTCATCATCATAGATTATAATGACCACAAGTTGAAGCAGCGTTTGGTATGAATAATAATGAATATTAATAAAGAATGTTTATCTTCCAGCAACGTCAGTGTTTCTATGAGAGACAAACGTAAACGCTGAAGTCGCCATATACCAATTTTTTGGGATGGTTTAAAGTTAATATACTCATAAGCCTTCAGAACCACAAAAAAATTCTCAAAAATAAAATACATTAGTTGCATGTCAGAGAAGAGTGTATATATTAAAACAATTAAAATATATAGCTAGCTACAGTGTAATTATTACGTGGTTAAAGAATTATTTTCATCAGTGTGTAGGAGTAGGCTACTTTTCTTTGGATGATACAGTAAGCGCGATGCACTTAAAAAAAACACTTCGTAAGTAAGTGCCATCAAAATAATTATTTGTTTTCTACGTGAAAAACATTATAAGCCAATTGTTATAAAATTCTTTAAGAAATATGCACTTCTTTTTGTACATAAACATAAATAGTAATTTATAAAAATGTACTGCTAGAAAATGTATGCTAGAAAATAATTATTTTCTATCATAGAAGCAAGGTAATTATTCCGATTGCACTGCTTGAAAAGGATTTTATTTTACAAATGTGCACAATAGAACTATACTTAAAATGTAAAATTGCTACAGTTGAAAAAAAATGAATGTGTATACGTTTTTAATTATACACGTTTTATACATTTAAATAGATTTTTACAGCTTTTAGAATTTTTACACAAATTTTCTTGTAACTCCCCATGGAAATATATCGCCAGCTAGATTCCAAAATTTTCTTTTGAATTAAGAAACAACTATGTCCCCATCTACTTTTGCCAATTTAAATTTCCAGCATGTGACTGGCCAGGGCTACTGACCTGCACTCTGAAAGCATTAAAAAATAAATAAAATACGTTGATTTGAGTTGAGAGATTTGGGCGGCTCTTAACAACGAGGTCTTGAGAGCCGACGAGGGTAAAATGAGGTGAGAATGGAGCAACTCCGAAATGCAAGGGCAGGGGGAAACGGGAGATCCCATAGAAAACCCTCCAATCAGCGGCATCGTCCGGCACGATTCCCACACTTGCGAAAATCCGGGGTGGCCTGGCTGGAGATTGAACCCGGTTCACATTGGTGGGAGGCGAACAGTCTGAAAACAGTGTATTTATTTCGACAATAGTGTGCCTTACGCGCTCTTAGATGTGGGCAGAGTTTGTGACATTTACTGAGAGAGCAGTTTTCCGAGGAGAAGTTTCGCGACGATTTAATTATTAAAAAGATAATTTCACTGTGTGCGATTTTAGGGAGAATCCTGATACTTCCGTGAACATTTCGTGAAGAGTACTTAAGAGTGCCGTCAAATCTAGCCGCACACGCCACCAAAATGGCGTAACCAACCAGCAAGATGTCGGAACGACGTTCGCCAATCAGCGCCTGGTAACTTACTTGCCAACCGGCGGCTCAGCCAATAGGGAACCTCCCGCAACACGCGGTGGCCTGTCAATCACATCAAACGAGCCGCCATGCAATTTCATCTCTGATGTGTGCTTATCCACTATCTCGTTTTGTTCCAAATCAACTGGCTCAGATCCACTTTCGTGATTGGGTGATTTTTTAGTGTTGCTAGTTTTGCGTTCCTACCATCTATATCACATAACTGCAGTATAAAAGTACTCTGATTCTGAGTGGCCCAGTCGAGTAATAAAATGTCTTCTCGAGAATACAACGCGGCGAATAACCTGAAGAAACCTCCAGGAATGCACCGAGAGAAAGGTTTCTTCCAGCCAACAAAACATTTTTTTGTATAGAGCCAAAAATATTTACAGTTGCCCCAACAAAATGTTTTGTTCGGTAAACCGAAGTTGTAAAAAACAAAATTGACTTAGTTCATCTAACAAAATCCACTTGTGAATAAACAAACCCTGTGCGTTGGGACAAAAATATTAGACTGTCAACAAAATATTTGTTTGAATCAACGGTATATATTTGCTTGGTCACTCATTTTTCGATAATGGAGCTTGAGAGTTTGTCTGCAATTTTGTGACAGAGTAGCAACAATGCATGCTCATTACTGCATTTATTGATAATTAATAATTGCATAAAAATTCTAATAAAAAAGACAGGAAACTAAAAAATTAAGCTGCGAAACTTGAAATATTTATTTACGTACGTCGTCTAGGGGCCACGGTAGTTCAGTGGTTAGAGTACTCGCCTCCCACCCAGGCGAACGGGGCTCGATTCCCGGTGGGGTCGCTCCAAGATTTTCGCGTGCTCGAATAGTGCTGGACGATGCCACTGGTCGGCAGGTTTTCTCGGGGATCTCCCGTTTCCCCCACTCTTGCATTCCGGCGCTCCATACTCACCTCGTTTCACCCTCATCTGCTCTCAAGGCCTCGATGTTAGCCCACTACGTCGTCCAGCATTTAGTATTTAAATATTTAAAAAACACATTTCAGTATGATCACCCGTGGCTTTGGCTAAAGATGTGTTAGAATGTGGCGCTCGGATACAAAAAGGCCTGGATTCGAATCGCAGCCGGGCTTCCAATATTTACTATAATTACCGAAACTATTTAATGCACGAACAGTCAAACAAATATTAATTTGCACCTACGAAATCCTACAGTTTGAGGAAACCAAAGTATCCTTCCGCTACGTGTAAGATTGGCGTTGCCTTGAACCGTCTCACTTTGTTCATGCGTAAAGGTAATGGAAAATCGCGAAAAAAAAAATTCAGCCAACATGTCTTTGATAACACTCTAGTTAGTTTATTCTTTTACGATTGGATGAACAAGGCTTTGACTCGTCTAAGGTGTTTGCATACCGATCATGACCGTTCTGTGTTATAGTTAGAGACCGGAAAAAATCGCGAGTTCAATGACCTGCAGGCTAGACTCTACAGTCTTATGTACAAATATGCCGACATCAACTGCACATTGGTTGCTTGCTGTCACAGTGGAAGGCAACGATTGGACCAGCATTCTCCAGGAAGTGTCAAATACGGCGTGGGCCAATGGATTAAGTTATATAAACGCATGTGTTTTGAATTCTAACTTGTCCTGAAATGAACCAGCGAATTCTTCAGGTTTCTTGTTATAACATCAGAATCCTCATTGGTTCAGTGAAATGGGATAGTAGCTTCATACGTGCATGACAGCCAATAAGAAAAGAAAACTGTAGGACACGTGTACAGTACGTCGAATCATAGCAATCAGTCAACTTTTTCCGCGATAAATCATCATCTCTATTCATGCGCTATCCAAGTGGAAACTGTGTAATTGTTTTATAGGAGTAAATGTGTTAATAATCTGCAAATTCGTGCTCCTATGTCTATTAAACGAACACTACTTGAGTAGCCGTAAATTTACATATTACACACCCAATACAACGTTAGGCCTTAGAAAAATGTAATAAATTCGCTGCCAACTTGCATGGGAGCTTACACGCCACTGTGCGCCATAGCATATATGAAGTTATGGGCAGTGAAAGTTTTCACAGTTTGGTTTCAAAAGTGTTCACTTAACCGTGAAAATACTTTATTGATTTTTACTTTAAAGGGGTTGTATATCCTCCGTCTTGATTTATTTCTGTTTCAC
The DNA here is from genome assembly GCA_002778355.1 of Clitarchus hookeri. Classification (NCBI taxonomy): domain Eukaryota; kingdom Metazoa; phylum Arthropoda; class Insecta; order Phasmatodea; family Phasmatidae; genus Clitarchus; species Clitarchus hookeri. Next base: position 82,465 of record NQII01002393.1, read on the forward strand.
CGTACCTTACTTTTCAGATCAAACATTTGAAAACGAGAGCTGCCAAAGTATAGGGAATATCTTAAGTCCATGACATTTTGTCCCTGTCGTTATTCTTGCATATCTAACCGTAATAAGGATTGACTCATTATTTATTCTTTTTCAATCTCGGGTGAGAAAATACATATTGAAATCAGCACATTATATTTTCAGGAATTCAGTAAAGTTGGTTTATATGTAACAATAAGGTTCGAATTTTAATATCAAATCTTAACAGCAAGTTGTAAAGAGATATAAATAAATACAAAATGCAAGGATACCACGACCTTAAGGCGCCCGTCTGCATGGCCGGCAAACTTGGTCGCAGTGTGTTTGTAATGCACGCTTTAAAACAAACTATTTCACGTGTGCACAATCTGTTTGTACACGAAATTTAAATAAATAATACTTCATACCAGGAGAGAATACAACTTTTAACAGATCTCGCTTGTTACAAACTCAATCTTGAAGCTCTTCAACATGGACAAGACGGTATTTTCAGACGGTTATAGCTTGAAATATTCTGGGATGTTGCCATTGGCAGACAACTTCTGTGGCTCGTCCCAAAGAAAATTTTCAACCGATAGTAAATGCTCTAAGGTTGGGCAACCAATATCCAGTGAAGTGGTCACTCGGGTAAATGCCGCCATATTGTTGCCAGTAGCCAATTTATAGAGATTGTGATTTTTCGCGAAACAATATGAGTACACGGTAGACTGCAATACTATAAGTATCCAACAGCAGTTTGTCTATTACCATTGGTTGCCTGCTCGAGAAGGCGTTTCATATTTAACCGGGGCCACTCAGAATTCGGCAACATTGGCATGGCTCCTACGTGATTAGCTTTCAAACAGTTAACACGTGCCAAAAAATAATTCAGCCAATCAAGATGGGTGAACGACCCTGAAGTGTTTTGAAATATAACTTGTCTTAAAATCTTTTCGCGAATTTTCACTACCCCTACCAATCGAATCACGAATTCCTTTCAAAGTAGGCACAGGGCAGTGAAGTCTAGCATGTTACCAAATAACGCGAATTTCTCACGTCTCTACTTGTCACTAGGGAATGGAAAATTTCGCGAATTCACAATTTCGGGACAAGATAGACGTGAAACACATACACAGTAAAATTACGTTTGCAATGTGGATCACAGACACGTCTTGGAAGACTGTGAGCCAATAGCAGACTTGCAAGGAAATAAGTAGCGAATCTCATACTGCCAGGTGCGAGGTAACACTGGCTACTCTCTGGAGCAGCAGCCAATGAACAGACATCTGAGGCTCGAGTATACACAGGACTGTGGAGTCTAGCATACACGTCACTGGACACGCGAAATTTTGCTATTCCTATACATCACTAGTGTTTGTCTACAAAGCCGCTGCGCAAGGTAAAGTACATATATAGAAATGTTCTTAATTAGACCACATTATTTATTCCGGTTTATAACTGACTTGCAGTCACACGAAGTGTGTGCAAACATATGGCATATATTATCCCGTTAAATAAAATTGTTCAAAGTACCAAAAAAATATCCTTCCTGTTGTAATTACGATTGTCACGCCCTGCACATGTTTTGCGTCACAATATTAAAAGTGCGGAGGCGATGGAAGTTGTCACCACTTCAGACATAAGAAGGCGGAGAAGCTACAAATGTTTGTGAACCTGTATCACAGCGGACGTAAGTATCCAAGGTCGAAATGAGCGGAATTTATGCTAACTCGTTGGCAGTTCGCTGGACGGTAATACTGCCTATGCAGTGAGTGTACGTAAACTTCAGTGGGAGTTTACCAAAATGCGAAATACGATTGAAATGCATTTAGAGACAAAAATGAAAACGTAATCAAAAATACTTTTTCACAAGACATTGTAAAACAATTTTCGTACTTTTTTTTTCCTGTACACACGCTACGTATATTGTGGCGAGCATTTCAGCTGTCAGCTGTTGAGTAAGCTTAGATCAACAAAAACATCGCACCACAATTCCATCTCTGTATACTGTTAATTCCTCTGTGTTTTTACCTTTACAGTATTTAATTTCATTACTTTAATGGAAATAAACATTTCGAAAGCCACATAGGCGAATTATAATGGCACTGGGCCAGATACTATTTTTTTCCGTATCGTATATAATATGTACGTCACGGGGGAAATAAAACTTTATTTTACAACATTCCGTTTTCGAAATTACAAAAACAGTAAAATAATACAACTTATGAATATCTTAGCGAACTTATTTATTTCCACTTATTTATTTTCACGATATGTCTATTAAAGCGACAACAACTTTACTGACTATTTGTATCATTTGCAACACTCGCATCCGGTAATTTTGAAAGATTCCTGAAGAAAATTTTTTTACCCTTCCTTTTCCGCGAGTGTACACGGAATAATTTTTCCCCCACCAACAGTGCATTCGGTGAGGCCACGCAGCTTCAGAACAACCGCGCAATTATTTAAACTGCGAGGGCAAACGACCATCGCCCCTAAGAACAGGCAGCGACACGCGCGATGTCCCTAATCCCCGGCGACCAACACCGGACACACTAATATTTTTCCCCCCCACCTCCATTTTCCAATGCAGCGAAACGCTAAACTCTTTCTCTCCGCGATAATGAAGGGGGTGGTGGGTAGGAGGGGTGTCGCGGCAGAAGGGGCAGGAAAAAAATGTACCAAAATATACTCGGACAAGGGATGATGCCGAATCAGAAGGGTGGGTTTTAAATTGCAGCTGGCACTCTGGTAAAAATAAACACCCCTTCCGCCCTTCGCCGGTCACACCAACAGAACTACCGCTAACACCCCCCACGTCCCTCACCCCTTCAAAACCCCTTTCCCGGTGCTTTCGTGCTAAATTACCATCGCTATGTGCGGAGTTGGGGATTACCCATGGCCTGGAGCTCGCGGCCTGTTTTATTATTAACAACAGGCGCAGGGTAAAAAACAGAACAACTGGCAAATGTCGCTCAGCTATGTCGAAATAGGCGAGATACACCCGGCTCGTCCACTGCTTGCTACACGGGTACATTCTANCCGCCCCCCTTCCCCCACACCCAACCCCCTTCGAATTCAGACTATCACGGTGAAATGGCACGACGGAGCTGCATCGACAGGTACCTCTGCAACACGTTTCTTATCGCAGCCGGATCATCGTTGCACCATCAATATTCACGGCAATAAACAACACTGTTACCTGGGGCTCGGTTCGTGAGAGATGGAGGTCTTAAGAAGAATCCACAGTGACGCATATTCTGTGAAATCGCTGTGTGAGCGTATTCGCGTATCTCGGTAAATATATGTTCTGGAAATACGACTTTTTTTTTATATAAAGGTTAAAAAAAATATTATCTATGCCTAGGGGCAGTGATATTTCTCGAAAAGATTTCGAGACAAGATACAGTCCAAAGCACTGTAGTGTCGTCCAACTGCTTTGATTGGCTAAAAAATGTTCTGGCCCGTGTTAACCGTTTGCGCACGAATCACGAAGGTTCAGTGTCGGAGTTACTTAGTCCTGAGTGGCTTGGTCAAAGACGGACACGGCACCAGCAGCCAATGGAGGTATAACAACAGCTGAGGTGTGTATATAGTATTGAAGTCTACTGCGTGCTCCAATTTTTACGCGAAAAGTCGCTGGCCCTATCTATGCCTCTATGTTTTTACTTTTATCATAGTAAGTAATTTAAGGCTTGCCTACGCGGTTTCTTTAAGCGGCGAGAGAAAAGTATAAGCATACGGGTGCACTTCAATCTGTGGGCGTTCATCGCGTGTAATAAAGTGCCACTGCTACAGTTCTAATTTGCAAAGCGCAGGACCACGGCGAGAACACTGCACGCCCCTGCGCGTAGGGGCGATGAGGCACTAGGCGCGCGTGGTAGTGTCGCCCGTATCGCTCCCTCGCTTCTTGACCTTGGACGCGCTGCTGTGTACTCCTCTTAAGGTGCCCACCCGCCTGCATCGGTTTTCTCCTTTTGTTGGCCGGGTAGCGCGGGAGGTTTAAGGGTCACACTGGCACGCGCTACAAGAGCGCCATCGCCTCTACGCGCAGGGCTCTGAGCTGGCGTGGTGTTCTCATAGTGCTGCGAGTACCTATGGCGCTTTCAACGATGACCCAATCATTTTATTGATGAAAATTCTGTGGCAAAGTTCGATACAGGCTCTCATCGTAGTTTGGCTCGTGTCCGGCTAGTTGATATGTTTTGAGAAACGGCAGTCTGAAAAAGTCGATTATGACTACACCTAAGGGCTCCAAAATAATATTTACAGCATGCGTGGTAACTTTAAAGTGCCATTCCGTCCTCACAACTGATGGGACCTTGTGAAGACTCGACTCTCTGGCTGTCTTCAGTGGGGGAACGCTTCGTGGTATGGTCGTGTTGCCTCCCTTGCACGACCATTAGCACATCCATACTGTATGGATGTGCTAATCATAATTGTAATGTGGTAATCATAATGTAGTAATCATAATTAGGGGCACCTGTTATTCGCGAAAAGATTTGAGGATAAGTTATGCTCCAACGCACTTAAGTTCAGAACCACTTTCGTGATTGGATCATTTGAATTGTTACGCGTCTTATCTGTCTGTCCGCGAATCAAAGACCGTCAGCCGCGGAGGAATTTAATTCTGATTGGCTCACTCGTGTAACAGACTGTCTTCGCACAAAGACAAGCGGCCAATAGACAAATGAAGACTGCAAGTGTGCACGTAGGACATTAAAGTCTAGCCCAAGCGTAAAAAAAGGTGACTCATCCATACATGAAATGGATGTGAGTCAACTCTTCGTTAGCAAATGTGTGTGTGGAGCCACGACAACTGCTTCAAATGCTGCTGCGATTGCACACCGCTGTTGATATTCCACACGAGGGCTGGTGTCTGGAACGAAAGGAATTAGCAATGTTCAATAGCTAGGGCCACCTGTTTACGGCGAAAGAATTTCATGACTACTTGCACTTAGAGCTCAGATCCACCTTCGTGATTGGATGGTGTTAACTCTCACGCACTGTATGCGTCTGCCCGCGAATCACGGGCACTCATTGTCGGAGTTACCTAATTCTGATTGGCCCAGTCAGGCAAGGAACTGTCTCCCAATAAAGACACGTGGCTAATAACCAAAGGAAACCTGTACGTATGCCATAATGCCATAGAACATTGGAGTCTAGCCTTCGCGTGAATTTTTTTCGCTGAAAACAGGTGGCCGTATCACTAGCTATAGTTAGAGACCTGAAGAATTCGCGGATTCATTTTAGGACAGCCTAGAATTCATAACACATGCGTTTGTATGACTTTAGCTATTGGTCCACGCGGTGTTCGACAACTCCTGGAGAACGGTGTTCAATTGTCGCTTTCCACTGTGACAGCAAACAAACCAATGTGCTGATGATATCAGCACATTTGTACGTAAGTCTGCAGAGTCTAGCCTTCAGGTCATTTAATTCGCGAATTTTTCAGGTCTCTAACTATAGTCTATCCGCGGTTTCTTCACACTTTTACAATAAAACATTTGAAAAATCATCCCACAAATTATGTGCTTGCTTGTTTCCTAGGTACACCATGTATCACAAGTGTTTTATACTTATGTTAACAAAAACGTATATTATATTTTGGTTAAATAAATGTTTACTTATATTTTATATATAAATTATAATATTTCACTTGTAATGAATATGAATAAAAACAAAGAGAAAATAGGTGTGTTGGTAACGCCTAGTAATAAATAGTTCTTACCCAAACGTTATTACAGTGAGCGCGCACGAATGCACTGCGCTGTCCATTTGGTGTAATTATCTAGATTCGGTTAAGCTTTGTTTGCATGAGGCGGAGGAAGATCGTTTAAGTAAACCTTCAGCAGGGCTTCAGAAAAGTGTCAAATAACCATGAATGGCCTACGTGCGTATGTTATAAGCTATCTCAGAAGCGATTGGTTTCCGGGACCAATGCTTGTTAGGACTTTTCTCATTATTTCATTGTCCTTTACACTTCTCTGCAGGTTGCACCTGTAAAATTTAAACATCCGGTATAATCGAAACGTCTACTGCTATAAACTTACGCCATTCCAAATGTCCGTCACTCGCGTCTGCCCCAGTCTCCGTTCTCCCTATCGTCGCACACTGCACTCGCACGAATCTGCACCTTTTCCTGTCATCCCCTAATTCGCTCACGTCGCACGTACTCGGCACTGACGGCCGTTCAAGACTGCCGACACAGTTTTTTTCTCCTAGCTACCATAGTTCTAAGTGCTAAGTGTACGTCCGAGGTAGAGACGGGAGCTAATTGCGTTTCAGGGCTATGCCCCATATGCCTACAAGGGAGGGGATCCATGCAAGGAGGAATGCATCGCGGCGGAGAGGAATCGGGTGATCATGACTACCTCCCTAGGTGTATCTATAACTAGGGCCAGTGACTTTTCGCGTAAATGCTGAGCACACAGTAGACTTCAATACTATATACCCACCTCAGCTGTTGTTATACCTCCATTGGCTGCTGGTGCCGTGTCCGTCTTTGACCAAGCAACTCAGGACTAAGTAACTCCGACACTGAACCTTTGTGATTCGTTCGCAAACGGTTTACACGGGCCAGAACATTTTTTAGCCGATCAAAGAAGCTGAACGACCCTACAGTGCTTTGGACTGTATCTTGTCTCGAAATCTTTTTGCGAAATATAACTGCCCCTATCTAACGTTAATCTATTAACTAGAGAGATGAAAAATTCGCGTTATTATTTGGTAACAAGCTAGACTTCATTTCCTTGTCCCTGCTTGAAGGCATTTCGTGATTTCATCGGTTACTGGCGATCATACGACAGCATTTGCCTGTGTGACCACTGTACTGGAGACTGGTAGCTCAAGCTTTAAGCCTTCCCTATTGGCTCAAAGTGTCCTTGGGTCGAGCCACACAACTTTCCTGCCAACAGCAACAGTGAATAGAACATAAAGCATTTTAGAGTTTAGTTGGCAGCCAAATAATAACTAAGAAGATAAAGGGAAAAACCAGCACAGACACCGCAAAAACCCTTTCAACCAGAAAGACTTAAAATTGATTGCATGCATTAATATAAATTGCTACAGGAGGCAGTTGGGTTGGAACCATGCACGAGAGGGGGCGGGACCTTAATTCCCTCTAGGCTTAACCAGAGTGGTACGGGNGAAACTGCTGACACGGAGGCTGAGATGACCTGGCCTGACTCAGAAGATTCTGCTCGTCTCGGGTCCCGCCGAGAATATTCGCGCAGCGGCACCCACTTTGTTGAATCTAAAAAATTATGTTTGGCACAACTAAATTAATTGTGTGTATAGTGCCACTGAAATATTTTGTGGTCGAAAACCAAATTTATTTTGTTGTGTTAATTCGGTTTGCCCCAAAACAAAGGTTTGTTTGGTGCAACTGAAGATATGTTTGGCTCTACGTACATTGAACAGTTTCAGCTAACCCTTTCATGCCCAGTGTAGATAATAGTCTACTACATGTTGCAGAGGAAGGTTATATTTAGCCAGCGCTGTACTATGAGAGGCACAATGCCCGATGATTTTCCCTGTGAGTAGCTGATCGGTAGGGGCAGGTGTTTTTCGCGAAAAGATTTCAAAAACCAGTTGTACTCCAAAACACTTTTTGTCCATGTGCACTTTCGTGGTTGGATGATTTTAAATGTCGCGTGCCTCAAGTGTTTGTCCGCTAATAATGGACGTTCAGTATCGGAGTACAATTATTACTAATGGCTAGGGGTAGTGATATTTCGCGAAAAGATTTCGAGGCAAGATACAGTCCAAAGCACTGTAGGGTCGTCCAGCTTCTTTGATTGGCTAAAAAATGGTCTGGCCCGTGTTAACCGTTTGCGCACGAATCACGAAGGTTCAGTGTCGTAGTTACTTAGTCGTGAGTGGCTTGGTCAAAGACGGACACGGCACCAGCAGCCAATGGAGGTATAACAACAGCTGAGGTGTGTATATAGTATTGAAGTCTACTGTGCGCTCCGATTTTTACGCGAAAAGTCACTGGCCCTACTAATGGCCCAGTTAAATAAGAACATGTATTTTCACGTAGACACTTAGCCAATGACCAAGGAAGTTGTCGTTGTGGACGTAGGATATTGAAGTCTAGCATGGCCATAAATATTTTCGCGAAAAACACCTGTCCCTGCCGATTGGTAAACCGTGCTACTGATCTACGTTATGACTGGTTCACATCACCATCACCGAACACGAGGCCTGCAACTTATTGTTTATGATAACGAAACAAGTTCTTCGTCATCTTAAGTACAGCAGTCATCAGAAAATTTCTTATTTGCAACACTTGAGAATGTAAATTAATGTGGGAATGAAAGGATTAATATTTAAACAATTGGAAACCCTAGAGAGGTAAAAATTTAGTTCGTGTGGGCCAGAACTCTACGCTCTAGCAAAGCAACCTTAGATAATGTCACAATTGATAAAATATACAAGTTTTTAATTTGTGAAAATAAATGTATCAAGTTTAACATCTTTACTGTATAGTTTTCTGTTGAAATTGTTTTATAAGGTTGTTTATACCATCGGTTTATCGCGGGAAAAGTTGAATATTTGCTAGGATTTAACGTACTGTACTCATGTCCGACAGATTTATTTAGTTATTGGCTGTCATGAATGTATGAAGATTACTATCCCATTTCACTGGGCCAATGAGGATTCTGATTCTATAAGGCAGAACGTGAGCGTGTGAGTGAGTGAGTGAAGATATCTTAAATGCGAGGTCTTGAGGGCCGATGAGGGTAATTGTGGTGAGTATGGAGCAGCGGTGGAATGAAGGGGTGGGGGAAACCGGAGATCCCTGAGGAAACCTGCCGACCAGAGATATTGTACGGCACGATTCCCACATGCGGGAATTCGGGAGTGAACCGGCAATTTTTCAAAGGATTGATTCAAAATTTGGGAGGATACAACGAATTGAATTGGCTAATAATATCAAACACAAAAAGTTTCCTTTTGTTATGACCTATGACAGTTTGCTAATATTAATAGAGTTCGAAAAAAAATTGTGTTCATTGTAACGCTTAAAATAACATAGTCTACTTATCTGTAACTGAATAAGTTAAAGGCGATAGATACCACTTTCTGTAATATTTAAATTAGTATTTGTAACGTAACATGTTTAATTGAGTCTATTCGCATTACCTACTCTAGTTATAGTCTATCCGAGGTATCTTTGCACTTTTCCAAACAAATCTTTGAAAAATCACCACGTTATGTATGCCATGTTTTTTTGTTTCCTAGATATGCCATATTTCACAAGCGTTTAATACTGCTAACATAAAAGGGTTTTTGTTATCCTTAGATTGGACTTGTAATTATATTTTATTTATAAATTATAATGTATAATTCATAATAAATGTTGATAAAACAGGGAGATAATAAGCGTATTTATAATTCCAATTAAGAAATAGTTCTCAAATAAAATATTACTAAACAGAGTGCACACAAATGCCGTGCTTTGTCACTGTAGTGTAATTTTGTAGACTTGGAAGCTTTTTTTGCACGAGGCGGAGGAATGTTCTGGAAGTACAACTTTAGCAGGGCTTCAGAAAAGCGTTAAGTAACCGTGATTGGATTATATTCTGTGATACGCCACATAATCTTTCCTTTCTGTGGCCACAGATTTGAGCGTACATGGAAGTATGAAGTCTAGCATGCAATCGAAAAATAATGCAAATATTGCAAGGCTCTGTTTTTTTTAGAAACATTACTCGTTCGAAACCCTCTACGTTGCAAGCGAGCAGCAGTGGCGCGATGTTTGCAACCGTGCAGCACCGCAGATGGCCCCGCGAGTTGTTCGGAAGGTAATGTCGGCGAGTGGTTGGCACGCCCGGTAATCCCACCGCGGGGAGGGGGCGCGCGGGATAATGCTGCTCGCCAAGTTGGCTGTAATGACGCAAGTACATCTGCCCCCTTCCCGCCATTTTCCACGCACACATCCCCTCCCCTCGACTGGCTAATGGCTAATCGTTACCGTTATCCTGCGAGCAGTTTGCCTGATGAGCTTCCACCACTCTCAACAGCTAAGTAATTTGAGGCGAGCACTGCTCTGATTGCGCGTTCTCTCTCTCTCTCTCTCTCTCTCTTTCTCACCCCCCCTCCTCTAGCTAACAGGCTCTTTTCATCCTTCCAACCCTCTCACACGGTCCTGACGCTCCCACGCCGGCGAGCGATAATGTGACGTCACACGCAGCCACAGGACCTCCTGAGTTTCGCTAGGTTCCTCGATACCGCAACTTTACATACGAGAGTGAAAACTCTTTTAACCCACTTAGCCATCAGGCCTTCCGGGTCTCCTTAATTACTACTATCATTTCCTTGTCTTTATGTTCGTGTGATACATATTGTTATTTATAATCTTGTTATTTGTGTTTATATATGTCTCACTGCCAAGGCAACGCTTAAACTTTGTCATAATTCAATATTTTAATTTTAAAGTTGACTTGAAACCCATTATATGGTTTGGTTTATGTTAATTGAATTATTTCTTAATTTAAAATTATTAAAATTGTTTAAAATGCTTGGGAATCTCCTGCAGGAGGAGCGGTGACTATCAGCCTGGCTATGCCAGTTACCGCGGGGAGCCACGGGGAGGCTGTCACCCAGACCCTTGCTCCTCCTGCGGTCTTATTGCCTTGTTATACTCTTTTTTTAAAAACACAGTATATATAAAATAAAGCTTATTAAAACTATATCTTTGAAAAAGTTTTATTCGCCGATACACTTTTGCGAAATAAAATTACATGATACTTTATTAATGATTGATGCCATTTGGCCCTTAATACTTAATTATAATGCAATATTCATGTTAGAAATAAAACTTTGATACTTAAATACAATTACAATATTTCTTTCGTTACAATTCTTCCAACTTTAATAATACAAGCCTCACACTGTTATCAGGAGAAGANCCACACTGTTATCAGGAGAAAACAAGGTTTTTGCTGTTCCCCGACAGCCTTGCCAGCATGCGTGGCGCTACCGGGGCCCTTGCCCAGTAAACTGGGCGCCCCCCTGGCCTCGCCTGTCAGGGCCCTCAGCTACTTACCCTGTCTCCCCCCGATCAGCATGATCTATTCTCCTAGTCTGCTAAATCGTCGTTGATGGTTTTAACTACCTTATNCTATTCTCCTAGTCTGCTAAATCGTCGTTGATAGTTTTTACTACCTTATAAACATTCTCTGTATACCTTTCTATGTCTTTGTAGACCTCCTCGTCGTATATCTGGTATTTAATTAGCGGCCATTGTTCTTCTCTTAGTTGCAATGTTCTTCTTAATTGATCCCTCTCCTTTGTGAACATAGTACATACATATAATATGTGATATCCGTTTTGTTCACCTTGACCACATTCACATATGTCTTCATCGACTTTATTAATTCTTTTGAGATAGCTTTTAATCTGTCCGTGTCCGCTTATAATCATTTTCATACTTTTACNGTGTCCGCTTATAATCATTTTCATGCTTTTGCTCAATGTTACCTTACTCTTATACCATTCCTCTAGGTCCTTGATGTGGTTTCTGGTTTCAATGCTACCTTCCATTTGGTCCCATTCTCTTTTCCAATGTTTAATAGCTGTCTCGTTTAATTTCTTCTTAATTTCCTTGATACTAATCACTTCGTCGTCGTTGATGTTTTTAATCCACCTTGTGTCTTCTTGTGTGAACCCTTGATATGTTACTCCATCTAAGTCTATTAGCATTCCTGTATGTTTTAGTTTGTAGATTATGTTTTTGTTATGAATTTCATAGTCTATTGGTAATAACTTGTGTAGTATTACTATCGTTGAAAATGATATTGTAGCCGTAAGTTCATATAGTTTTATTAATATTTTTCTCTGTAAAGCCCTAAGCTTGATTACTAATTGGACATTGTTGATTCTTGTGTCTAATACTATTGATCCATATGTTATTACACTGATGAAAATTGTTTTGTATATAATATTTCTTAATGATATGTTATAGTTGGCGTATTTCCATATTATATATTTTAGTTGATTAGATAGAATTGTTAACTTTTGGTTGAGAAAGTTTATATGCGGTATAAAAGTCAGTCCATTATCTATCATAATTCCCAGATATTTGGTTTGTTTCAGAATTTTTATACTGTGATTGTTATATTTGATTGCTGGTGGTCTTGTATCCAAGTTCCCTTTAACCATTATCCCAATTGTTTTCTCTATTGCAACTTTCAGTCCGTTATTATCGACCCATACTTTTAGCTTATTCATTTCATTGTTTGCCGTGAGTTCTATGTGTCTCCTATTATTTCCTCCTATTATTATGAGGCAGTCGTCAGCAAATGCCACTCTCTCTATGTCTTTATCTTTCTTGATCTCTAAATATTCATTGAATACCAAATTCCAGATCAAGGGACCCAATACTGATCCTTGTGGGCATCCCCTGTCCATTGCTTTTTCGTAACTTACATCCTCGCTATAGTATCCTATGTTTCTATCTCTAAAATAGTCTAACATTAGATGCTTTTCTTCAGTTCCAATTTTAAGATTTCTGATTACCTTCTTTATGTTACTCCATTCTAGCGAGGAGAATGCGTTGCTTATGTCAATTAAGATGAGTAATATGTATTTTGTTTCAAGACCTTTTATTATTTCTAGCACTCTATACAACGCGTTTTCCGTGGATCTTTTTGTCCGGAATCCATATTGATTTTTGTTTAGANTATTTAAAACCAGCTCTGTATGATCTCTTATTCTATTTAGTATGATTCTTTCTAATATTTTACTAAATATTGGTAACAAACATATCGGTCTATATGAATTTGGATTTGTTTTCGGTTTATTGTTCCCCTTATATATTATTACTACGACAGAAAATTTCCATTTTTTGGGGAAACTTTACAGCAAGACCCCATAGTGCTTGTCGAATTACTTTACAGCAGGTTAGACAGCACGGGACACAATAACAAAGCAATAATAACAAGTCGCCAACGGAGCGATTTACTAGTCTCTCCCAAACTAACCAAGTCTCTAAGTATTGCAACGTGACGGCCTTTAGATTAAACGTAGATTATTTTCGTAATTTTTAACTAAACACATTCAGTTAAATTTAGTACTCCTGCGAAGGCCTGGCTGAAACTCGTGGATGTAATAAGGATTCTGGGACCTTCAGGAAACCTGAATACGAAATAAAAAATAAACGCTTACAGTGCGCCAATTTATTCTTCTTATACTGAATTCAAAAGGTGTCTATTTATATACACTTCAAACAATTGACAATGAAGCTGTTTCTTGTTTACTCAAAATTATTTTCGTGCCGTAGATAATCAACAGACCTCTAGAGCGCGCGGTTTCAAAATTACTGTCTCCATAGAGAAGTAGGTTGTTAAAACCAATAAACACAGGACTATGACGATGAGAGACATATCATTTAAAAAAAAAAAAAAAGCGCGGCTGCCGTGTTGGTTGAACGAAACTGCGTTATGGTGCTAAAAATAGATTTAAAACAAATTTTAAAAATGTACCTTGGTTCCATACGTTTTATAGCGCTGAATAGACATTTGGATAAGTGTAATTATGTTTATTTAATTTCTTATTATTTCCTTAGTAAAATTTAGCGTCCGGAAGCAGTTCTAGCTGATTTACTATGCAAAAACAACATTCCGGTACTTAGGAGCCCGTATCACCCGCCATATTGATTTATTTTACTTATTTCTTCCTAACTAAAATTTAGAGTGATTTATTAAAAAATGCGAAAATACAAGCTTATTACATTATCCATCAATATAAACATATATATGAACTAGTAACACGCATATTTATTCAAAAATTAACCTACTACAACATTTTATATATTAATTCATTCTCACCTTTTAATGACAAGGGAATACCAATAAACAGTAAGGCACAGACATTTACACAGAACCATGGAATGAAATGCTTCTATAAGAAACATTCTCAGTAATGATCCACACTCTTCTGTTATGACTAAGGGCAGTGAAATTTCGCTAAAAGATTTCGAGACAAGTTATATTTCAAAACGCTGTATGCTTGTTTACCTTTCTCTATTGGCTACATTAACATGTTTCTCTTAGTACGCGAATCACTTTGGCTAACTGCCAAAGTTGTTGGATTATAATTTGCCCGGTTAAAAACAGAAACGGCTTTTCATGCAGAAGGCGACCGATGGTAAAATAAAAATTTCTGTTTGTGCTTAGAGTATTGAAGTTTACCATGTGCTCAGATTTTTCCACCAAAAATCACTGGCTCCAGTTATGACACTAATTTCTATATAAGGAGTGATACAGCATCTTATGAATTTAAGTAGAAACACTTGAAGCTATAAATCGGCAAAGAGGTGGATCATGTGTATGAATAAAAATAAATACATAAATTGCAGGGTCCTCTGTGTACGCTAGATATATAATCGTTTGTTTATTCGCTGCTGCCACAGTTCGAATTATTTGAATACGGTATTATTGCTTCCTCGCTATTAATGGGTCACAGTATGTCAAGAACTGCGGTTAAATCATAATAGTAAAACAATCAACAAGTGATAAAGTTCCTTGAAGCTTGCTTTACCAACGAGAGAATCCCAAAAATAACTGACTGTGGCATTATTTGCAGAAGAAAAAGTGTTGTCGTTTCAACTGACCACACACTGGGGCAGCAGCGAATGAATAGAAATCTGAGGTTCGAAAATACATAGTACAGCGAAGTCTATCATACAGGTCATTGGAATTTTCCCGACCCTGGCTATTACAATAGAGTCACTCCTCCAGCAGGGCTCTGAAATACTATACCTATAATATATTAGCTGTATATTCAAAATTCTAAAATCAAAATTTCGAAAAATCAACCCATCACATGTTGGATACTTCCCAGATACGCCATATATCACAAGCGTTTTATATTTCTGTTTGTATAAAAATATACAATTGTTTTGTTAAAATTGAACTTATACTTAGGGCCGCCTGTTTTTAGCGAAAAAAATTAATGCACAGGCTAGATTCCAACTTCTTATGTGCAAGCTTCCACATTTCCTTTGACGATTGGCGGCGTGTCTGTGGGAGAAAACTTTCTACTCGGCTGACCCTATCAGAATAAAGTTACCCTGGCACTGAACGTCCGTGGTTGGCTGGCAGACGTCCAATACGCGTGCGAGTTATCATCCTACAGCGAAATTTAGCGCCCACCCGATTATTGCGAAATTAATTCTTGTCAAGTTCTCTTTAAAACACATAAACGCAGATCTACTTTCGCGATTAGATCGTTTCAACTGCTGCACGTCTTAGGTGCCTTTCGGCGAATCACAGTTGTTCAGTTACTTGATTCTCGTTGGCACAGCCAAATACCGCATTGCCTTCGAGTTGAGATGAGTTGAGAGATTTGGGCGGCTCTTAACAAACGAGGTCTTGAGAGCCGATGAGGGTGAAATGAGATGAGAATGGAGGAGCGCCAGAATGCAAGGGGGGATGGGAGATACCTAGAAAACCCGCCGACCAGCAGCATTGTCGGCACGATTCTCACTTGCAAAAATACGGAGTGAACCGCCCGGTTCGCCATGGTGGGAGGCGAGCAGCCTAACCACTCTGCCACCCCTCCCCCTCCCCAACGCCCACACACATACACACGGTCTTCGACGAAGGTATGGACGAAAGAAGGAGAACTGCAGGTATGCAAGTAAGATATTGATATCTATCTTCCGTAGAATTCTTTTCGCGAAAATCGGGAGGTTCTAGAGATATTGGTTTCGAACTAACGTGTTTTGTAGTACACTATAGTTGGGGGCAGTGATATTTCGCGAAAATATTTCGAGACAAGATACAGTCCAAAACACTGTAGGGTCGTCCAGCTTCTTTGATTGGCTAAAAAATGTTCTGGCTCATGTTAACCGTTTGCGCACGAATCACGAAGGTTCAGTGTCGGAGTTACTTAGTCCTGAGTGGCTTGGTCAAAGACGGACACGGCACCAGCAACCAATGGAGGTATAACAACAGCTGAGGTGTGTATATAGTATTGAAGTCTACTGTGCGCTCCGATTTTTACGCGAAAAGTCACTGGCCCTAACTATAGTCGTGGAATCCTTTCACGAAAAACACTTTATGTGTGAAATACAAGATCAAATTTATAATTTATTTGAGTAAAAACAATGAGAATATAGGTGTGTTGGTAATGTCCATTAAGAAATAGTTCTCATGTAGAATATTATCAAGTTGAATTCGCATACACGGTGTAATTGTCTTGACTTCGTTAAGCTTTGTTTGCACGAGGCGGAGGAATACCCTAAACGTATGACGTTAGCAGAGCTTCAGAAAAGTATAAGGCAACCATGAGTGGACTATAATAAACATGCAGCAGGGCGTAAGCCCAATCACTGTGTACAGGAAAGTTTCGCTAGTTCAATGACGTGCAGGCTAGACTCCACAGTCCTGTGTATACTCGAGCCTTAGATGCTTGTACATTGGCTGCTGCTTCAGAGAGTAGCCAGTGTTACCTCACACCTGGCAGTATGGGATTCACTACTTGTTTCCTTGCAAGTCTGCTATTGGCTGAGAGTCGACCATAGTGTCTCTAATAAACTGCTATTAAATTACAAAGGTGACTTCAATGTACATGTGTGTGCCGTCTATCTTATCCTGAAATGAATTTCGCGAAATTTTCTAGTCTATAATAATACAAAGCAATAAGTATAGACGCCCATAGTTTTCGCGGATTCATTTGGCAAGAAGATAGACTCCACAATCCTTTGTGTGCCCGAGCCGCAGTTAGCTGTTCATTGGGATGATGTACCTGTTTTACTCCATACCAGGTAACAAGAGATTGGATCCTCGATTTATTTCAAATTAGTTATCGGCTCAAATTCGTCCAGGGCGTGTCCTAAGAACTGCTGTCCGATTGAAAAAAGCAACATAAATATATCTATGGGTTTCAAGTCTAGCTTGCCCTCGAATGAATTCCCAAAATGTCTGGGTCTCGATCAATGAGTGTTATTAGACTCGGAAATTCTTTAACTATCCTCATTACCGAAAATAATATATCGACAACGGCAACTAAAAACCAAATAAATCATGGAAAATAAAAGCATGTAATATATGCACAAAACTGAAAACAAAATTTAACAAAAAAATGGCTAGTGCTAGTAATTTTTCGCAAAAAAAAAAATATATGAGTAGGGCCTAGAGGGTAGACTTCAATGCTATATGCCCCAACATCAGTTTGTCTATTGCCATTGGTTGCTGTCTGCTTGAGAAGGCGTTTAGATATTAGACCGGGCCACTTAGAATTCAGCAACATCGGCACACCACCTATGTGATTCGTGTGCCGACAGTTAACACGTGTCAAAAAGTAATTCAGCCAATCAATATAGGTAAACATGCGTACAGTGTTTTTAAATATAACTTACCTTAACATTTTTTCACGAAATTTTACTACCCCTAAAAATTGCGCAACACAATGATGCAAATTTGTTTTTTGTAAAATGAAAAATTAATTTATTTTTTGCACAAGTATTAACATTTTTGCGTGTGTTTTTGCACGAATTTTCTTTTTGGAATTATGTACGTATTGCATTATTATTTTTCGTGTTTTTTTGTTGCTTTTCTCGTAACAAGTCTCGGCAATATAGCGACAGTACAAGGAAATTCTGAGTCTAATTGAACTACACCATCGCCACAAAAACTTCAAAAACAGAAGGAATGAGTGTTTCTACTCTTCTGTCTTCTCGCCGAATAAATTCGCGAAATGCTAGTAGCTCTTGCGATAATCCAGCTTGTTCCTGGAAAGGACCGTCATAAAGAAGGACTCGTTAGGGTTGGCTGGCAGAGAGCTGTTTAACGCTGGGCGAGGGTAATTTCTCCCCAGCGACCCCTTCTTCTTCCTACCCCTAGCCAAGCACCCCTCAAGGCTACAGCGACATCACTTAGCCGAGAAGCGAGCCTGCGGAGTTACTTCGCTGATGCAAGGCGGTCGGGATACAGTTAACCAGGAAAACGATCAGCACCGCCTTAATTAACGCTGATGACGTCATGGCTTCCCTCCCCTGCCTGCCTACAACGAGGTCTTGAGAGCCGGTGAGGGTGAAGCAAGGTGAGTATGGAGCAGCGCCGGAATGCAAGGGCAGGGGGAAGCGGGTGAACCCTGAGAAAACCCGCCGAGCAGGCATCGTCCAGCACGATTCCCACGGGTGAAAATCCGGGAGCGACACCACCGGGACTTGAACCCGTTTCGCCATGGTGGAAGGAGAGTACTCTAACCGCTACGCCACCGCAGCTCCAGTGCATAGGAACGTCTGATTTTAGCAAAAATTGTTAAACGGAGACTCCAAATCAATCACAGAGTACTTGAGAATACAGAGGTGAAATAGCCGCTTATTCCGCGAACTCCAGCCACACACGCCAACAAAATGGCGCCATCAGAGCCCGGTAACGTACTCGCCAGCCGACCAGCCTAGTCAACAGGGAACCAGTCGCAGCATGCAATAACTAGGGCCAGTGACTTTTCGCGTAAAAATCGGAGCACACAGTAGACTTCAATACTATATACACACCTCAGCTGTTGTTATACCTCCATTGGTTGTAGGTGCCGTGTCCGTCTTCGACCGAGCCACTCAGGGCTAAGTAACTCCGACACTGAACCTTCGTGATTCGTCCGCAAACGGTTAACACATTTTTTAGCAAATCAAAGAAGCTGGACGACCCTACAGTGTTTTGGAATGTATCTTGTCTCGAAATCTTTTCGCGAAATATCACTGCCCCTAGCAATAACCAATCAGACATAAAACCCGTTCCCATCGCCTCGCGCAGCCAATCAGAGAATTGGTACTCCTACATCAAGAGAACTACCGCGAAATTTCGTCTCTGTGTACTTGCTTACTCAGTGACACTGCGATGCCCGGTGACCAATGATATTCCACGACGGTGACTGATACGCACACCGTGCTACTGCTCAACGTTATGACTGCATGATTCATATCACTATTTAGGGGTCTAGGCTGTTCACGCGGTTATCTGAGCACTTCTGAAATCAACATTTGAAAAATGTCACTAGTCCTGCCTACGTGTATTTTAACTGGCAGGCTGACCTGCGTGCGAGCAGCAAAGTTGGCAACGACGGATGGAAAGTAGTTCCATGTCTTAACGATGCAATAAAAGTGTTAGGTCAACATTTACAAATATTTGTAATAAAATATTTTCTTGTGCTATCCGTTTCCTTTAACGCGTGTAAGTATAACAATTAATAAATTTGTAAAATTTATAATTTTCTAATAATGTCACAGTTTCAATTTACCGACGCAAGAATAAAGTGATTAGGTCCGTGGCAATGTAATTTCACACGTGGCGGAAGAATACACGACGTGTATGCACGTAGGACTTTCAAAATTGTTCAGTTCACCCTGAACAGCCTTCATCACAGAACACAAAGCCTACATATCACTGCTTGTGATAGCAAAACAAGTACTTTGCCACCCAAGTACAGCAGCATCAAAGCACTTGTTATTTGTATATTATGAAACCGTACATAAACCCGTTTGGTTGCGCATTAATTTGTGAGCCGACGTGTTGCAATCGTGTAATATNGTCTTTGACCAAGCCACTCAGGACTAAGTAACTCCGACATTGAACCTTCGTGATTCGTGCGCAAACGGTTAACACATTTTTTAGCCAATCAAAGAAGCTGGACGACCCTACAGTGTTTTGGAATGTATCTTGTCTCGAAATCTTTTCGCGAAATATCACTGCCCCTAGCAATAACCAATCAGACATAAAACCCGTTCCCATCGCCTCGCGCAGCCAATCAGAGAATTGGTACTCCTACATCAAGAGAACTACCGCGAAATTTCGTCTCTGTGTACTTGCTTACTCAGTGACACTGCGATGCCCGGTGACCAATGATATTCCACGACGGTGACTGATACGCACACCGTGCTACTGCTCAACGTTATGACTGCATGATTCATATCACTATTTAGGGGTCTAGGCTGTTCACGCGGTTATCTGAGCACTTCTGAAATCAACATTTGAAAAATGTCACTAGTCCTGCCTACGTGTATTTTAACTGGCAGGCTGACCTGCGTGCGAGCAGCAAAGTTGGCAACGACGGATGGAAAGTAGTTCCATGTCTTAACGATGTAATAAAAGTGTTAGGTCAACATTTACAAATATTTGTAATAAAATATTTTCTTGTGCTATCCGTTTCCTTTAACGCGTGTAAGTATAACAATTAATAAATTTGTAAAATTTATAATTTTCTAATAATAATGTCACAGTTTCAATTTACCGACGCAAGAATAAAGTGATTAGGTCCGTGGCAATGTAATTTTACACGTGGCGGAAGAATACACGACGTGTATGCACGTAGGACTTTCAAAATTGTTCAGTTCACCCTGAACAGCCTTCATCACAGAACACAAAACCTACATCTCACTGCTTGTGATAACAAAACAAGTACTTTGCCACCCAAGTACAGCAGCATCAAAGCACTTGTTATTTTTATATTATGAAACCGTACATAAACCCGTTTGGTTGCGCATTAATTTGTGAGCCGACGTGTTGCAATCGTGTAATATTTTGATGGTGCACAATACTTATGCCTAGGGCCAGTGACTTTTCGCGTAAAAATCGGAGCACACAGTAGACTTCAATACTGTATACACACCTCAGCTGTTGTTATACCTCCATTGGCTGCTGGTGCCGTGTCCGTCTTTGACCAAGCCACTCAGAACTAAGTAACTCCGACACTGAACCTTCGTGATTCGTGCGCAAACGGTTAACACGGGCCAGAACAATTTTTAGCCAATCAAAGAAGCTGGACGACCCTACTGTGCTTTGCACTGTATCTTGTCTCGAAATCTTTTCGCGAAAACTCACTGGCCCTAGTTATGCCTAGTAATTTTTCCGCTATCAGCGGACAAAGTGCTGCGTGCCCAAATACATAATTATAAGACATTCATAAACGAGAGGCGCGGTGACTTTGATAAATCAGATTACAGGTCGCGAAGACTCTCAAAGCAACTGATTTCACGCTGTGTACAGGACTGGTCATAAATATACTTCATGAGCAACATGTCTATGATCGTAGACACGGTGGCTAAACGGGGTAAAGCATGTCTAAAAGAGTTAATGAATATCACTACTGATCTTTCCAAAACTATCGGCTCACTGACATGTAGACATATTTGCCCCTTACTGATAACTGTTCTCGTGTTGCGGAGAAACACTGATGATTACTTAGCCATCGCTCATTTCGGTCCTTGTATGACAATCACTAACAGAAGGCGGCATAACTTAGTGTATCGGACGTAAGCAAGGAGAATTCCCTTCACTAGCACTATAAGCAAAGATATATCTTAATTTACTTTTATCACACGTTCATTCACACCATGTGGCAGTGGCCATTCTATTCATATAAATAAATAGAGTCGTTATTCGACCTCTCTTAAATTTTTTTGTGGAGGAGTTTTCATGCAAAATTGTTAAGGGCTGTTTTGAAGCTGATTTTCTTTTTAAATATAGTTTGTTGGTTAAAATATATACTCTCCTACCTCGAGAAGATTTTCTGCTGTAATGATGGATTTTCCAGAAGGTTTCGTTTATGGACACCGTCATTTCGCAAAGTGTGCGATCCTGATTTCTTCAGTATCTGAAAAAAAAAAAAAGTCATATTTTATAAAGTTCGAGTAGAATCGTCTTTCTCCGCATTTAGTGTCGATTCAAAATAAACTTCGTGGGGTGACCTTAGGCTTGACCTCAAATCTACAAATCATATGGGGCGAGTGGTGGTTGGTTAACATTCGAGCGTCTGCATACGACGCCATGCACTGTAGCCTGTATGTAGGGACGCCACGAGGAAGTCGTGAAAATTATGGCGAGTCAACCATATCAACGATAAAACTAGCAATAACTTATCCTTTTCGTGATTCGATCAAGTTTATGAACCGACCAAGCTCTTTGCGAACCATAGTCACAAACGTTCTACTCTACTGGGTGATTCTAAAATCATAGGACAAACTATGAGGGGTGGTACAGCTCACTAAAACAAACAATTATTGTANCTCTACTGGGTGATTCTAAAATCATAGGACAAACTATGAGGGGTGGTACAGCTCACTAAAACAAACAATTATTGTATAGGAATATATGGGCGGAAGTGACGCGTTGAGGCACAAACACAAAAACATAACACATTAACGGCCACCACGATCGCCAGATTTATCGAGTCTCGATTTGTTCCTATGGGGGCATTTGAAAACCCTCATTTACGAGACTCCAGTTGATTCCATTGAAGACCTCGTCGCTCGACCATCCTGTGCGGCTGCACGCGTGCGTGAAATACCCGGCGTATTTGAATCTGTTGGCCAATCACTCCACCGACTCTACCAAGCTTGCTTTACTGTCGCACCATCGTTAAAACTCGTTAATAATGTTTGTAACGACATTTTTCCGTATTAGCGGCGACGTTGTACATAAACACTGTGTTGCATTTCGTGTGTTATTTTCGTGTTTGTGCCTCAACGCGTCACTTCCGCCCATATATTCCTATACAATAATTGTTTGTTTTAGTGAGCTCTACCACCCCTCAATGTTTGTCCCGTGATTTTAGAATCATCCTGTATAGTATCAGATTTCCTCATTGGCCCAGTGAAATGGGACAGTAGCTCCATGCAAGCGTGACAGGAAATGTGGAACGAGATATGTGGCGCAAGTGCTGAGTATGTACGTTGAAACATAGAAAGTAATCAGTAAACTTTCCCCGTGATAAACCATTGTCTCTACCTACAGGTTTTTTTTTTCATAGCCAGCCAAAGGCCAGAAGCACATTATTTCCATCCCCACACCTAAGCCCATTCTGGGTGATGCAAGAGTATAATATTTCCTTCAGCTGATCATTGTGTTATCTATGTTATAACTGTCTTATCCTTTGCCTCTTTCTGGCCCAGTAATTTTTACTTTTTGTTTTCTTTTTTATTACTTTGCATACGATCACCATTTCATTGAATATTGTTGTATGTGATAGTAAAATTTTATTTTTCTTTACTGCCATTCTGCTCGGAGGTTGAGTGTGGCGTTGTTGACCTGTCATCAACCCTGACTCTCCCATCAACCTGGGCGTTATTCTATATATTCTAATGTATATATTTCTACACTACTTTTCTAAGCATTTGTATAAGCGGATATACAGTATATTAACTATATCCGTGGGGCCACGGTGGTGTAGTGGTTAGACCACTCGCCTCCCACCTAGGTGAACCGGGCTCAATTCCCGGCGGGGTTGCTCCCGGATTTTCGCATGTGGGAATCGTGCCTGACGATACCGCTGATCGGCGGTTTTTCTCGGGGATCTCCCATTTCCCCCACATTTTCCTTCCGCTGCTGCTACAGACTCACCTCGCTTCCCCCTCATAGGCTCTAGTGACCTCGATGTTAAGAGCCGCCCAAATCTCTTCACTCACTCACTCAACTGTGTCCATTCCTTAGGCAGCAGCTAAGAGGGGGTCCGTGGACCCCATTTCGATCCCCCTCCACCCCGCACGAACCATCCAACAATCTGGATTCTTGTCATTTAACTCTCACGTTTCATATTTAAGGGCACCTGTTTTTTTGCAAAAAATATTTTACGGCCAGTTACACTCCAGAACACTCTAGCTACGATCTGCGTTTGTGATTGGATGGATTTGATTGCCTCGCGTCTTACGTGTGTACTCGCGAATCACGAAGTGTCAGAGTCGTAGCAACTTAATTCTNTACGTGTGTACTCGCGAATCACGAAGTGTCAGAGTCGTAGCAACTTAATTCTGATTGGCTCAGCCAGGTATGTAATTGTCGTCTAGCCAAAATACGCAGCCAATAACCACGTCGAATTTGTAAATGCGCACTAGGATATTTAAGTCTAGCCTGCGCTTAAATCTTTTCGCGAAAAACTGGTAGCCCTTTTCCTGTTCCATTGCCAAGGTTGAATATTACGAGCCCCATTTACCCTGGTTCCTTGCTTAGGTCACTGTTCCTCCGTTGTTCATATTCCTTGAACGTTGCCAGGTCTACATCACGTCTACTAGCTTCTTCGGAGTGTGGGGGGGGGGCTCCCTCAAATTCGCCAGTTGCCTCCAGACGAATCCTTTGAAAGTTCTACCTATTTTCTCTGGGGTTACCCAGATTGTTTAGTTTTCTGCTCCCGCTGCAAATTTTATATAGCGGTTTTACATTTGTCCACTTGCGTTGAGCGGGTCCGATCACAGCAACAAAGTTTTTATAGCGGTTTTAATTGTCAATTTTAGGGTGTGGTATCATTTTCACGGAGGTGTATCTTCCAGTTCTTATGAATTATTTTGTATCCACAGATCAAACTCTTATAATCTTATAGAGATTTTCCTTGCATATTTCTCTATTATTTTTGCCTTTTTCTTGTTGGAAATTAAATCATGTAAATAACATTCATTTTATTTTATACTGCGCCTTCTACAGCATTTGATTTTTAATTCCTCGACCTAAGGACGATCTTGTAATGCATCTAGCATATTGTCTACAGTATTGCATATCCTACAGAGGGAAGTCTACGGAACTAAATCCGTGTATGTTTGCTTTGAAATTTCCCTGTCCTGTTAAAGGTCTGTGACAGACGATAATCAGTCGTGGTCCACTAATGGCGGAGTCCATCCCTTATGTCATGGAATCTTCTGTACGTTGATCTCCTCTTCTCCGAGGCAACCTATCTCTCCTGCCAGAAGTCCAACGTCTCTCTTCTGACTTCATTCTTCCTCGCCGCTGATGCAGATCTTCAATCTGTTTCAATAATTAAACTTCCTCGTTCTATCACTATAAGATCGAGGGGAATTATTTCCAGCTAACACTTGCGATGCTTCAGTGGATGTTTCCATGTGTGCTTGTGTAATCACAAGCAAGGCATTTCTCTGTCTCTTCAGTAGAAGTTTCTGTGTATGCGCTAACCTTGCTTTTTCATACCACACTGCAGATCCGTATAATGGAATAATTCCCAGGGAGACACTCTGGTACAACGTTATCATGGTTTTAAATCAAATTCCCCATTATGATGTGGACACTGCTCTCGTCTTCGTGAAGAAACTTAAAGCATTATCCATGAATAGGGGCAGTGATATTTCGCGAAAATATTTCGAGACAAGATACAGTCCAAAGCACTAGGGTCGTCTAGCTTCTTTGATTGGCTAAAAAATGTTCTGGTCTGTGTTAACCGTTTGCGCACGAATCACGAAGGTTCAGTGTGGGAGTTACTTAGTCCTGAGTGGCTTGGTCAAAGACGGACACGGCACCAGCAGCCAATGGAGGTATAACAACAGCTGAGGTGTGTATATAGTCTTGAAGTCTACTGTGTGCTCCGATTTTTACGCGAAAAGTCACTGGCCCTATCCTTGAGGTACCTGGTGTGATACTGGAAGCGTAGCTTGCTATCCAATGCCACTGCAAAATACTTAACTCTGATCTTTATCTTCACTGGTCTTCCCTTAAAACTTACCGTTGGCGATCTTGCGAGTCTTCACTTTAGTAGCACTGCATTAGTTTTCTCAACAGATAATTCAAGCTTGGACTATCTCCCCCCATCTCTCGTTCTGCTGTAATGTTTCTTTCTGTTTTATGTTCCAATTCAACTCGCCTCCATGATGTAATTATCACAAGCGCATCACCATCGTAAGCGAAAATCTCACTTTCGTCTGTCGGCTGCAAATGCAGTAATGAGTCAAAAAGGGCGTTCCATAAAACAGGCCCTAGGGCCGATTCCTGAAGACATCCCTTATACACTGTCTTCCTTACACACATGAAGGTCGCTTTGTACTGACTTATTGTGTTCTGAAAGTAAGTAATTAATATCGCATATATATTAGCTGAGCACTCCCTTTTCTCAGCTGCCAAAGCACTCCTGCCCACCATGCANATCTTGCGAGTCTTCACTTTAGTAGCACTGCATTAGTTTTCTCAACAGATAATTCAAGCTTGGACTATCTCCCCCATCTCTCGTTCTGCTGTAATGTTTCTTTCTGTTTTATGTTCCAATTCAACTCGCCTCCATGATGTAATTATCACAAGCGCATAACCATCGTAAGCGAAAATCTCACTTTCGTCTGTCGGCTGCAAATACAGTAATGAGTCAAAAAGGGCGTTCCATAAAACAGGCCCTAGGGCCGATTCCTGAAGACATCCCTTATACACTGTCTTCCTTACACACATGAAGGTCGCTTTGTACTGACTTATTGTGTTCTGAAAGCAAGTAATTAATATCGCATATATATTAGCTGAGCACTCCCTTTTCTCAGCTGCCAAAGCACTCCTGCCCACCATGCATTATCGAAGGTTCCACTTATGCCAAGGAAAACTCCTAAGACATAAGATTGTCGACANATTATCGAAGGTTCCACTTATGCCAAGGAAAACTCCTAAGACATAAGATTGTCGACAGGATTTTACCTTCCGAACCACGTCGAGCACAGCTCTTTCTGTGACTCTAGCATTCCGGAAACTATATTGGTCCTTATGGAGTCCCTCAGTTGCTACAGGTCTATCTGCAGGCCCATTGTCTATCTCCAGCTATTGCGTAAATATTCTTTCATAGTTACTTCCACCTTTTCTGAAACTCTGCTTAAGTTATAGGAACTTTCAGGCGAACCATGCAAACAAAGCTTGACCAAGTCTATAAAATCACACTGAAAGGGACAAAGCACCACATTTGTGCGTATTCACACCGTTTAATAATATTTTAATTGAGAAATATTTCTTACTAAGCGTTGGCAGCGCACCTATTTTATAAAGTTTTTATTCATATTAATTAGAAATTAAACATTAACATCTATAAATAAAATAAAAGTAAAAAAAAATATTTAACAAAAAAAATTATAATTTTATGTTAACATTAATATAAGACGCTGAAAAAACCAAACACTCCATACATGACGGTGATTTTTAAGAAATTTGATTCAAAACATGTGAANCTTCTACGGCAGGCGAGAAGCAGGCCTTAATTACGTGAGGTAATTAGAGCTCACCAAGGGAGAAACGCCGTAACTCATTGCGCCGGCTTCCCCCAAAAATTAAATTGGCCGGCTTTAAGGGCCAATTAAAATGGCCGAGGTAATTAAAACTGTTTTATTTCACGTACATTCTTTATGAACCTCCCGAGGAAGGGCATGCTTGTGTTGCATCTTTAAGTATTTATTTTCTCTCTCTCTCACTCTCTCTCTCTCTCTCTTTCTCTCTCGCCTCTCGAATGTGTAGAGCGTGTAACGAGGGCGAATGGGCGATGCTAACTTGTTGCAGCTTTGCTCCTACCGAAAAAATGCTGCGTTCAACGCGCGTGACGTAAACAACGCTATAACCACTGAGCTTCCCGCCCAGTTCATCCTCGCCTTAATGCTTATGAGGACGTGAGAAATAAATTACGAGAGAAAGTAATTTGTGGCGGAAGTTTTAATGTTGTGATGTTTTACAAGACACGGCATCTTACATTTATCGCCGCACGTTCCTTTGTTATTTATCAGGCTTAGCTGTTAGAGGTTGAATTACAGTCGTTCGTCATCCTTAATAGCAGAACCGTAATTGGCCCAGCCGGAAGTGGAACAAGCCTTTCACACAGGCGGCAGAGAATTTTTTTATTAAAAATTCACACACACAGATCAAGTTTTTTTAATCGACAATCAATCTGATAAGTTTACCGTGGCAGTCAACTGAGGTACCGTCAAACACCGCACATGAATGCATAGAGGTTAGACTGCTCGCCTCCCATCCAGGCGAACCGGGCTCAATCCCCGGCCGGTTCACACCGGATTTTCGCAAGTGGGAATCGTGCTGGAATATGCCGCTGGTCGGCAGGCTTTATCGGGGCTCTCCCGTTTCCCCCGCTCTTTCATTCCGGGTGCTGCTCCATACTCAACTCACTTCACCCTCATAGGCTCTCAAGACCTCGATGTAAAGAGCGGCCCAAATCTCTTCACTCACTCATTCTTGATGGTAGTTTTAATTTCTTGGAACATTTGACTTCCCCAATTCCATTATAAGATTAAATTATTTTAATTACTTAAGTTATATATATTGGGTAGTCTACCTGAATAAGTAGGAAAGTCCTGTGTTCGATTCCCGTCGACTAAATTTTGGACGACGGGAAGAGGAGTATTATCAAGCGTGGTCTCGCCACAGCAGTTGTCTAACACGTGTTTTCTAAATTCTCTACCCATTAAACTGTTTACTTCAAACTTGTCCAAGTCTGTAGCACAGCATTTTGCGAAGAAATAAAACAAATTAAAACGCGTATCACAAATACCTTTAACAAACAGAAACGTTAGAGTATTTATTTTAAGTTTCCAATGGTAGTTAAAATTATAAATTGGTAGCCATTTCTTGGTTTATATTAGAATACTTACGCATGTGTANTAAGTTTCCAATGGTAGTTAAAATTATAAATTGGTAGCCATTTCTTGGTTTATATTAGAATACTTACGCATGTGTGTGTGTATATATATATATATATATATATATATATGCTTATGTGTATATGAATATATATGTATACGTGTATATGATAGTACCACACTGAGTCATGTTTACTTTACGCAGATCTTTCTCCTATCTAAAAAATTGCCTGTATAAANATATATATATATATGCTTATGTGTATATGAATATATATGTATACATGTATATGATAGTACCACACTGAGTCATGTTTACTTTACGCAGATCTTTCTCCTATCTAAAACATTGCCTGTATAAACTAAAAAATAAACATATTTCCACCATTCTTTCCGTTTAGTAACGTAAGCTAATATTTTTATGAATTTATTGTTGAAGATTGCAATTAATGCTTTTTGCCTTCTTTATGTACTTACATATGTGTATATACGCTTAATAAATATGAGTTTTATGATAAATTGATTATGTGTACATAAATTATTTATCTGCAACACATCCGTTTTAGTTAAAAATTTAATTTCTTTATAATGTAGACACGTTAAAGTGTATATTTTTCTNATAAATTGATTATGTGTACATAAATTCTTTATCTGCAACACATCCGTTTTAGTTAAAAATTTAATTTCTTTATAATGTAGACACGTTAAAGTGTATATTTTTCTTTTAAACTATGTTATTAGTTTTTAAGATTTCCAGTCCTAAATAGGACTGAGGGACTTTATTTCTGAGAACTGCATCCTTCCTGTCGTACGTGGTATGTTACTATCCGGGATTTCATTGTACATAATAACAGAACAGTGCTGTATTTATGTTTCACTGCTAACATTTTTTCTATAGCCATGCAATCGTTACTCGTGTATATGCCCAACTTGGAAACATATGTGTGTGTGTGTGTGTATGTGTGTGTAATATACACACACACACACTAGCTGTGCCCGCGACTCCACTCGCATGGACTACGGAATTATTGTTTAGGTTTTTTTTTTAACNATAATATACACACACACACACACTAGCTGTGCCCGCGACTCCACTCGCATGGACTACGGAATTATTGTTTAGGTTTTTTTTTTAACAAGGTTCCCCCCTTCCTCACACGTCGCTTCCACTCGCCGCCAACATTGTTCTCCACGTCCGAGTACGGTAAACCGACTCGCGAAAGTAAATGTTTTGAAATATTTTCTCGCTATAAATAGTAGCCAATATCAACTTCCAGACGTCGAACTATTTCTGTGCAAGAAATTACGTCGATCTGTTGCTCGGTTGCGACGTTACATTGTTGACGTTGCATTGTTATTCCGTTTGTGTACTTTTTCATTTTCCAACAAGAATTTTAATAAGGAATTTAAAAAAGATATTTTCTCGGGATAAAAAGTAAGTAGCCTATGTCACTTCTTGGTCCTCCAACTATCTCTGTTCAAAAAATCANGAATTTAAATAAGATATTTTCTCGGGATAAAAAGTAAGTAGCCTATGTCACTTCTTGGTCCTCCAACTATCTCTGTTCAAAAAATCACGTCGATCCGTTGCTGCGTTGCGACGTGAAAGAGGGACATCCAAACACACTTTCGCGTTTATATATATAGAAGATATATATATAAAGTAGTTGGCCTGAAATTGTGTTACAGTGCCATAGAACACCTAACATAACAGACGCAAAACTGAGCTTATTGCCCACGTGAAACTATGGAAACGGGCCCAGTTCCGATTGGCCACAGTGAGCATTCAAAGAACTCCGTAGGTTGAACCCTCTTGTTCAGCAAGTTCGTATCCAGTTACTGACTGTTCAGTGAAGTTCCGCCATTTTGCTAGTGCGTGCAGCTGGAGTCCATGACATGCATGTGCGTTTTCTGCAAGACTGGAATCAATTGAAAACTCGTACAGGGGCATAGGAACATTTCGCGAGTTGAAAGACCTGTAGGCTAGACTCCACAGTCCTGTGTACACTCGAGCCTCAGATGTTTGTACACTGTAAGAAATTTTCTGGTAAGCTTCCTAAACTGTAATGGAAGATTTTAACTCATACACTGTATGGAAATAATTCCACACGTGAATCTGAAGACATAGGAATGTTTAGCGTCGCTACTGTACAAAGTTGGGAACTTCCCTACGGATTTGACTGTTTCCTGAGCAAACGTAGGAACGCCACCATCCATGTGTGGGAAACGTCCTTACCATTTACGGTTTCTTGCTGCATGTATACACCGATGTGGTAAATTTGAGAATAATTTCTTAGAGTGTACATTGGCTGCTGCTCCAGAGAGTACCCAGTGTTACCTCACACCTGGCAGTATGGGATTTGCATACTTGTTTCCCTGAAAGTCTGCTATTGGCTCAGAGTCGCCCAGAACGTGTCTAATAAACAGGGACATACGAATTTCGCAAAAATATTTCCGCACATGCTAGTTTTTAATACAACACGCGCGTGCCACCGTTTTTATTTTGCCTATTGGTAGCCATGTCTTTGTGAAATAAACATGTTCTTACCTAATTGACCGATCAGAATTAGGAAACCCCAATACTGTACGTCCGTGATTCAAGGGCATACACTTAAGACGCGTAACACACAAATCATTCAATCAAGAAAGCGGATCTGACNTGTACGTCCGTGATTCAAGGGCATACACTTAAGACGCGTAACACACAAATCATTCAATCAAGAAAGCGGATCTGACCTTAACTGCAATGAAATACAACTGGTCGTGTAATATTTTCGCGAAATTTAAGTTTCCCTATTAATGAGCTGTGATCCAATTGCAGAGGTGACTTATACGTAAACGTATTTGACGTCTATCTTGTCCTGAAATGCATTCGCGTCATTTTCCTATCCCTAGTAATAAATTTTAAACCAATCGTAAATGCGACCGAAGCAAACACGCACTTAAAGGACTAGCTTTCCCTGAAATTAATTCGGGAAATATTTCNTGTACGTCCGTGATTCAAGGGCATACACTTAAGACGCGTAACACACAAATCATTCAATCAAGAAAGCGGATCTGAGCTTAACTGCAATGAAATACAACTGGTCGTGTAATATTTTCGCGAAATTTAAGTTTCCCTATTAATGAGCTGTGATCCAATTGCAGAGGTGACTTATACGTAAACGTATTTGACGTCTATCTTGTCCTGAAAAGCATTCGCGTCATTTTCCTATCCCTAGTAATAAATTTTAATCCAATCGTAAATGCGACCGAAGCAAACACGCACTTAAAGGACTAGCTTTCCCTGAAATTAATTCGGGAAATATTTCCACTCTGCCGTTAATGCCGTTCGCAAACGCCGAGAGTGAGGGGNCCACTCTGCCGTTAATGCCGTTCGCAAACGCCGAGAGTGAGGGGTTAGTGGGTTCGTTACGAGTCTCGCCCGGTCCCTAACTGAGGACACGGAGGCGAACCGCAAGGGCTGGCTTGTTGCAGTTTTTATGCGGTCGACTGTAGCCAGGCGCGTATTTCATCCTTCTCCCATCCCCCTCCTCCCGAAAAACTACCCCTTCGCCAACCCCTGGCGTCTGGCGGTATATTCCGCAGGGTTTACTTGTAACAATACCAGAAAATTACTCGGGGATTAGCTCCCCCTCCCCCTCTCCCCACCCTCGACAGCACTTGTAAATAATTTCCCACACTTGGCGCATGGCTCCGGGATCCAGCTACTACGCGCTTTCACAAAAATATCCGCGCGTCCGAGGGCGACTGCATTATTCACGGCGATGTGCTACGTGCCGAAGGCGACACGCACTTTTTTTTTTCCAATCGCCATTATGCTCCCAGGTCCGACACAGAACATTACACTTTACAGATACGCATAGGTAGGGCCAGTGAATTTTCGCGTAAAAATCGGAGCGCACAGTAGACTTCAATACTATATACACACCTCAGCTGTTGTTATACCTCCATTGGCCGCTGGTGCCGTGTCCGTCTTTGACCAAGCCACTCAGGACTAAGTAACTCTGACACTGAACCTTCGTGATTCGTGCGCTAACTGTTAACACGTGCCAAAACATTTTTTTAGCCAAACAAAGAAGCTGGACGACCATGCAGTGCTTTGAACTGTATCTTGTCTCAAAATGTTTTTCGCGAAATATCACTGCCCCTACGCATAGGGTATGGGTGGGGGCCACCTATTTTTTCGCGAAAAGATTTTTACGCTCGGGCTAGACTTCAACTTCTTACGTGAAAGCTTGCAAATTTCCTTTGGTTATTTGCTGCCTGTCTGTGTAAAAAGGCATTTTCTACTCGACTGGGCCGATCAGAATGAAGTTACCCTGACGCTGAACGTCCGTGATTGGCTGGCAGACACTTACGACGAGTGCGATTTAAATTCATCCAACCGCGATATTGTTTCTGAACTAACGTGTGTTCTGGAGTACAACTAGTCGTGAAATCTTGTCGCGAAAAAACCGGTGGTCCTAGCCATTGGTAGAGAGAGACCTGCGAAATTCGCATTACTAGGGGCAGTGATATTTCGCTTACAAAAGCAAACCGCAAAATACAATTGTTTTCGGCACTAAGCGTTTATAAGCAAGCTTATTTCAATGGGAAAATGTTACAAATTTAATTACGAAATTAACATAGCTGTCATCAAAAATATTTGTAGTTATATTCTTTCCCTGTAGGAACTGCTCGGGGAAGCCCTAAAAACTACATATCTATCTATATAACTATCACTACCTTCCTTTCCATTAATTTATTATATTTAAATAATATAATTGTGTAAGCCTACGTTTTGCTAAATCCAGTTATTAAACATATTATTCGTTATATTTCCACTANTTAAATAATATAATTGTGTAAGCCTACGTTTTGCTAAATCCAGTTATTAAACATATTATTCGTTATATTTCCACTCTTGTGGGAAGAACGTCTATTCTTTCCGTCGGTTTCTAGTACAATAACAATTGGATCATTTTTACACAGTTATATGTATTTTATGAAAATTTCAGTTATCCTATTTACTCACAAACNACAATAACAATTGGATCATTTTTACACAGTTATATGTATTTTATGAAAATTTCAGTTATCCTATTTACTCACAAACAAAACGAAAAAAATTTGGTACACATGCGACACCGATGCTCCCTGGTGGTGAAAATTTTTAATTGCAAAACTAAAGGCATTGAGCTTCCTAAGCTGAGTATAATAAATCTTAGCAATAGGGTGGGCTCACAGTTTGATAATTACGACAGCCCATTCTGGCATGACGGTCCAGTTACGTAGCCAGGCCTAGTGCTCGGGATGGGCCCAAACTGTGAATTGTTATAAACTTAATATATACGTAGGCCTACTAATTTATAATAACCACAAAATCAGTACTTTCAGATTGCTTACTTCCGGTAGAAGTTCGTGTTAAATANAAAATCAGTACTTTCAGATTGCTTACTTCCGGTAGAAGTTCGTGTTAAATATTTTTAACTAACCACCGAACCTCTTTTGACACAATCAGCATTTCGTCGCATTCTTCGAGACATGCACTATACTTGCTGTACTTCATGTAAACTAAATTTGCCAAATATAATCATAAACTTTCTCATACAATTGCCATTCTAATATCTTAAATGCTTTATTATACTTCACTGTAAATGCCAATAACTTTGTCCTGCCACGATCTGATTGGTCACTACCAGAGGGGCCGCGGTGGCTGAGCGGTTAGCCTGCTCGCCTCTTACGAAAGCGNATTTTTAACTAACCACCGAACCTCTTTTGACACAATCAGCATTTCGTCGCATTCTTCGAGACATGCACTATACTTTCTGTACTTCATGTAAACTAAATTTGCCAAATATAATCATAAACTTTCTCATACAATTGCCATTCTAATATCTTTAAAGCTTTATTATACTTCACTGTAAATGCCAATAACTTTGTGATGCCACGATCTGATTGGTCACTACCAGAGGGGCCGCGGTGGCTGAGCGGTTAGCCTGCTCGCCTCTTACGAAAGCGNTGCCACGATCTGATTGGTCACTACCAGAGGGGCCGCGGTGGCTGAGCGGTTAGCCTGCTCGCCTCTTACGAAAGCGAAGTGGGTCCAATCTCCGGCCGAGTCACTCCCGGATTTTTGCATGTGGGAATTGTGCCGGAAGATGCCGCTGGTCGGAGGGTTTTCTTGGGGATCTCCCGTTTCCCCTGCCCCTTCATTTCGGTGCTGCTCCATGCTCACCTCAATCACCCTCATCGGCTCTCAAGACCTCGCTGTAAGTGCCGCCCAAAATCTGTTCACTTCAGATCACTTTTATTTTTAACGCTTAAGGAAAACCCAAAAACAGTCCACGTCATGATAAGTTTTATTGTGAACCAGTAGCACAGAGAACTTTAGAATACAGAGGTGAAAATTCTCTTATACCGCAAATTCCAGCCTCACACGCCACCAAAATCCCGTCACTAGCCAGCAACATGTCGGCGCGCAGTTCGTCCAATCAGCGCCTCGTAACCTACTCGTCAGCCGGCAGCCCAGTCAATAAAAAAAATCTTGCAGTGCTCAGTAGCCAATCAGAGGATGGGTACGCCTACATCAAATAAACCGGCACAACATTTCGTCTCTGTGTTCTTATCTACTCTGTGCCAGGATATACCGTATTGTATATAGTCTATTTGCTGTTCCCTCACACTTAGAAATATACGTTTGAAAAATACCTCATGTGTGTAGTGTTTGGTTGTTCCCAAAGTATGCAATGTGTCAGAGGCGTTTTATACTTGTGTTAATATAAATTACCTTATTTTTGGGTTAAATGAACATTTAATTATATTCTATATATAAAATAANTTTATACTTGTGTTAATATAAATTACCTTATTTTTGGGTTAAATGAACATTTAATTATATTCTATATATAAAATAAATTATTTAATTTACAGACATGAGAATGAAAACAAGGAGAAAATATGTATGTTGGCGATGCCTATTAAGAAATCGTTTCTATTCAAAATATTATTACTCGTCAGACTCGGTTAAGCTTTGTTNGTATGTTGGCGATGCCTATTAAGAAATCGTTTCTATTCAAAATATTATTACTCGTCAGACTCGGTTAAGCTTTGTTTGCAAGAGGCGGAGGAATATCCTGGAGGTAGAACTTTAGCAGGGTTTCAGAACAGTTGGAAGTAACCATGAGCTGACTATATCACATATGAAGGTAGCGGGCAAAGGTGTGATTGCTGCTGGAACGCGAAGGACTGATGTTTTCTGCGCGCTACGTAGCTAGCCGGCGCTGGTAGGCGCGCTATCCCCTCCCCCACCCCCCTCGTTCTCCGCGNGGTATAAATTGCGCTGGAATCGTAACAAAACCGGGCTGAAGTTCCCCCCTTCCCTTACCAACCATTCCAGCCATTCTGACGAGCACGGTATATGTGCGCCCTCGGCCCTAGGCCTCTGGTAGAAGAGACCTTTAGGGAGTCAGCTAGGGCCTCGCATTTGCACGGCTTCCTCCTACGTCTGTATGGAGGAGTCATTCTTAACCCGCTCGGTCGTACGATAGTTCCCGAGTTCAAGTGCTGTCGTCACGCAATTTTTTTTTTGTGTACACTGTTCTTGTGTGTTCAGCATTTTTTTTTAAAAGCAATGAAAATCGTTCTGTGTGCTCTACGGTAGTAGCATTTACCGTTAATGTAAAAAAAAGGTGTAAAAAATTCCACAAATAAGATAAGCCACAAGGAATGCTAATAATAATAATGGCGTGTGGGGAGTGCACCCAGGGCAAGGCAACACCCTCCGAGTGACGGTCTTTCCAGCTGGGACCCGTAGGTGACCGTCATCCCCGAGCATGACAGAAATGAAACCCTAGAATGGAGCGGCGCTGGAATGCAAGGGCGGGGGAAACGGGAGTAACGCGAGAAAACCCGCCGGCAAGCGGCATCGTCCAGCACGATTCCCACATGCGAAGATCCGGGAGTGAGCCCGCCGGGGATCGAGCCCGGATCGCCGTGGTGGGAGGCGAGCGCCCAAGCCACTACGCCACCACTGCCCCACAAGGAATGCTATTGAAGTACTGGGCAGTGATGCCTTGCTGCTTACAGTACCGGTCATAAAGGTGGATTCACAATACGTTTGTAACTTTGTAACGTGAGTACGTACGCTTTCTGTTGGCAGACATTCGAACAAGAAGTAACTTTTTGCGAGGCGATATTGTTACTTTCTGTTTTCATTTTACAGGTGTTATGCAAAGAAATGACAAAATTTTAAAACGCTGGCCACAGAAAACATAATTTCGTATATTTATGTATTCACCTTAATAAGTTCTAGTTAAAATAAAACATGTATTATAAAATTGGACGTTTTGATTTGGTTGAGAGTTCAGCCATACGTATGTACGTAGACGTTTAAAGTTGAGCTTTACTGTCTCTCTTATCTGCGTACGCACGTACGCACGCTAAGCATGAATGTGAATGAATGTATGCATAAATGCAGTGTTCAAATTTTATTCGTACCTACGTACGCTAATTTGAGGTTGTGAATCCATCCTAAGTATCATTCATTTGCGACCTGTCCACGATGTTGGACCGGGTGATTGAACGGTTTATGAGTATCGAACACCCCAAAAAAAAAAATAGCTGTTTTGTATTTGTTTCATAAGCCTTTCAAACTTGTAAGCAATACACAAGATGTCATTTTTAGTAGATTATACTATATATATATATATATATATATATGTATATATATATAACAAGTGCCTATGTGTGAGTGTTTAGTACGTATACTACTGCAGTCAATAAATTCGTGGATCGTGGACTGACTAGCGCACTGAGTGTAGGCAGCCACGCATCACAGCGAAGTTTAATAAGTTGGTGGACTGTACTACTTATGCATGCACAGTCTGGGGTGTAATTCGACCGACAAACTTCGCGACGTGATTCCTTCTGCAAAGAAAGTGGGAAATATACAGGACACTTTACACTTACACTAAATGTGAAGGTAGATAAAAAAAAAACACCTAACAATTAAGAATTAATATGTATTTTTACAAAATATCGGAAATTAAGTGAAATTAAGTTACAATTCTCCGAGTATTTTTTCATGTTATCGGTATCTTCAACCCAAGAGGCAAATCTC
This sequence comes from Clitarchus hookeri, assembly GCA_002778355.1. Taxonomy (NCBI): domain Eukaryota; kingdom Metazoa; phylum Arthropoda; class Insecta; order Phasmatodea; family Phasmatidae; genus Clitarchus; species Clitarchus hookeri. The sequence continues at coordinate 119,910 of NQII01002393.1, forward strand.
ATTAATACCTCTTCCCCCTTCCCAAAATGCAATGAAAATAACAGGGGCGGCCACCCTCTTATTTCAGACAACTCTTTCACAGTCGCGATTTATGAACGTTCGGTTCTGGTTTATTGAGCAGTATAACCTAATTAACAAAATTACCCCTCTTGTTTCAACTGCCTATGAACCGCCTTTACGTGTAAAACGGACACGAAGTTTCGTCTGTAAACGATACAGCGCCTAGCATGTAGGCAATACTGCGTCCACTGCTCATTACCTTGGCCGAGGATATTTACAATCCTTACTGTAAACCACGTGCACCATCAATTAATAAGCTTGCAGTACTCAAGCTGTCTGTTATTTTGGCGACAGTCAGTATGTGATTCCCTGCAGTAGGTGTTGGTATTCCCTACTTGCTAGACACAGTATCGCTGCCACCGGAAGTTCCGCGTGCGTTTCTCACGAAAACTGCGAGTCTTGGGCAGCCGCAACAAGGATAATGTTGTTAATTACGAGGGAAGGTATTAATGAGAGTTTTCTCGTGGGTTGAAGATCTCTATAACATAAATCAATGTCCGGAGAATCGTAATTTAATTTCACTTCGTTTCCAGTTTAAAGTCTCGATTTTCGAGGGCTCGTATCACCCTCAATATTCAGTTTAGGTATGAAATGTCCCGTATATTTCTTCTGGATTTTACATAATGAATCGCCACACGAGATATACTGNTCAGTATGTGATTCCCTGCAGTAGGTGTTGGTATTCCCTACTTGCTAGACACAGTATCGCTGCCACCGGAAGTTCTGTGTGCGTTTCTCACGAAAACGGCGAGTCTTGGGCAGCCGCAACAAGGATAATGTTGTTAATTACGAGGGAAGGTATTAAAGAGAGTTTTCTCGTGGGTTGAAGATCTCTATAACATAAACCAATGTCCGGAGAATCGTAATTTAATTTCACTTCGTTTCCAATATTTCTGCAATAACACAGTTTAAAGTCTCGATTTTCGAGGGCTCGTATCACCCTCAGTATTCAGTTTAGGTATGAAATGTCCCGTATATTTCTTCTGGATTTTACATAATGAATCGCCACACGAGATATACTGNTATTCAGTTTAGGTATGAAATGTCCCGTATATTTCTTCTGGATTTTACATAATGAATCGCCACACGAGATATACTGGTCGAATCCCGCCTCTCTGTATACATAATTAGGCAACATATGCATGTCGTATTTACCCGAATATACTTTCTGACGGCCTCGAAAATTAAACGACTTCACAGTTTTGCAATAGTCTACAGGAATTACTTCGCTATTATTTGCACAGTTAATTGAGTATGACTCTTTTTTATAGTATTAAAATAAATATGTAACTTAATGAACTGAGCTATACTCTAATATAAATATTGACAACAAATCTGAAAATAGAAACGCTGTTTGGTCTCAAAAAATATTTGACCAAAATCTTGTGGCCTAATTATATGCAGTTAATAATAATGTACAGAGTACTACACCTCAAATGTATTCAAAGTAGGAAAGTTATATTTTCTTGGCGCATCCACACATATTTTTCTAGTCAGAATCACAGTCTCATAATTTTGTAGATATTTTGTTGTGTGTCTTGTGTTGTAATTAAACATATGCGTTCAGTTAAATGATATCGATTATCGCTAGCTAATAATAATTCAATAATGTGGGATAAAAAATTTAGCGTACGAAAATAAGACAACCCTAAATGTTATATATATATATATTATATGTATATATAAAGAAAATCTGACTGACTGACTAACTGACTGACTGACATATCAACCCCCAGCCTCAACCATTGGTCCTATTAACATGAAATCTGGAGGAAACATTCATTATGTAATGTAGGCAACTAAGGTGGTATTTTTTAAAATTCTACCCCTAGAGGGGTGAAATGGGTGTTCAAAGTTTGCGTGGCGAAAAAACCTCGTGAAAACACTTTAAGAGTTAATAATAAAACACGTGGTTAACAGTTTCTTAGAAATAAACCAATAGCAAAACTTAATAAAAGTATTTTTTTAGTAATAAAGCTTTAAATAGGACTCTGCAAGACCTAAAGAGTAACGGAACCTTAATGGGTGGCGTGACAGTGTTGCTTACTGGAGATTTTCGACAAACTCTACAAGTAGTGCAGATGAAATCAAGGCGTTCCTCAAGATACCTCCTTTGTGGTCCTCGGCTAATGTGCTAAAACTTACCAAAAAATGTGAGAGTACATTTGAGAAGCGAAGCGTCTGCCGGCCAATTTCAAGACCTCCTGCTCAAACTAGGAAACTATGATTATCCAGCAACAGGCAGCATTATAGCTATCCCTTACAAGTTGTGCTCTGTAGTGACTACAAACATTTACCCACACTTTGGACAGAAAAAAGGGCAATACTATGGAATGGTTGTGTGAATGAGCCATGACCCTAAAAGAGATCAAACAGCGGTCATCAAAGATATGTTGTTGAAATGATTCGAACGGGGAAGGAATGGTATACAATTCAATACAGACACAGACGAAGCAGTTCTTTACCTAGTGGAATTTTCGAGCACTCTAAATCCACTGGTTCTCCCATGTCANGAGCACTCTAAATCCACTGGTTCTCCCATGTCATAGGCTTATACTGCGTGTGGGCGCACCCTGCTGTGTAGCTCAGAAGATTGAAGCCTCCGAAACTCTGTAATGACGCTAGGCTGCAAGTAAAATCTCTACATCTCAATGTAGTCAATGCCACTATTTTAGCTGGATCAGCTCAGGGAGAAACAGTGTTTGTGACGCGTATTCCACAGATTCTCAATAATCTCCCTTTTGTATTCAAGAGACTTCAGTTTCCCTTCACAGTGTTCTTCGCGATGACGATAACTAAGTCGCAGGGGCTGACTCGAGGCAGGACAGTTTCTCCCGAGGTCAGTTGTAAGTGGCGTGCTCGCGTGTAAGCCCACTAAGACTGGCTGTTTTGGTGCCGTCCTCTAGACTGGCGAAGAACATTGTTTGCAAAGAAGTATTGCAAAAAGCTTAACTTACATATCGACACTGACGGTTGCTAATAACAACTACAAACTTAACAGCCACGATTCTCTTATTTTTGGACTTGCATTTCATTCCACTTTATATTTTAAAGACAGGCTTACTCTTTAAAAAAATATTGTAACGGAAACACAAATTCCACGCGGACGAAGTCGCTGGCAAAAGCTAGTGTGTGTGTGTGTGTGTGTGTGTGTGTGTGTAAATGTGCAGTTTGGGTCGTATGGTAGCATGTCTCAATATGGCGCCACTGGCCAGCAACATGTCGGAACTCCGTTCGCCAATCAGCGCCTGGTAACTTACTTGCCAACCGGCAGCTCAGCCAAGTAGGGAACCTTCCGCAACACGCGGTAGCCAGTCAGACACAAGGCCCGTTCCCAGACCTTCGCGCAGCCAATCAGAGAATGGGCACGCCCACATGAAAGGAACTGCCATGCACTTTTGTCTCTGTGTACTTATTTACTTTGTGCTCAGGCGATGGTAGATTGGTGACTTTCTCACCGACAGCAGTATTCAAAACCATGCGCCAGCAAGAGATTCATTTCCTGCGAAAATGACTGAATACTTGTTAAATGTCAGCATGTTATCTTTGTACCTTGGGGCGGAGCNGGGGGGGGGGGGAGCTGCCACTCTCCCTCTGTTCTGGGAGTTATCGGGTGAGGGGAAACCAAGGCTCAAAACATTAAAACATATTTCAAACATAATAAAAATCCCACTAGATTAAGTATATGTGTCGGCATGCATTTCATAGAAAATGTTTTCAGTCATCGTGAGATAATGATAAAATGGTTTCTACACTTTATCACTGAATGAGTATATACATATTCTTTAGTAACCGAAGCTACACCAAGTCATCTGGTGATCCCGCATTTCACAAAGCAGTGTACTTGCCAGGTCATGCAGTGGTTCTTAATTTTAATTTTATTATGGACAAAGTGTTATTGTTTTTAAGGAAACAAAAACATTACAACCAATGCTTTGGATGTAATATTTTCATAACATCTGATGTAATTACAGTAAACATAAAAATTCTATAAGAAATTTCCAAAACTGGATTGGGGAACAATGAAAACTAGAAAAAGATAGATCTATATTTTTTTTTGCAGATAGGTAGTGTTGAGGGCGGTGTCCCTTGTCCTTCTTGCCTCCCCCTGCTTGAATCTCCTTCCATCAAGATTAAGATGATAATTAAGGATGATAGAAGATCACGAAAAATGTTTTGAGCCAACATATCTTTGATAACACTATAGCTAGTTTATCCTTTTATAATTGGATGACCAAGGTTTTGACTCGACTAAGTTATTTGTAGGCCAATCACAAACGTTCTGCTTTAGAGTATCAGAATCCTCATTGGCACAGTTAAATGGGATAGTAAATTCAGACAAGTATGACGGCCAATAAGAAAAGGAAACGTTCGGAAATATGTACAGCCGGTTGAATCCTAGCAAACAGTAAGCTTTTCCCGCGATAAACCATTATCTCTAGCGATAGGTCATGGCTGGTTTTTAGAAGACTTTCATTAGCGATTTTGCATCTAGGTTTATTGTTATTTTCTGTCGTCTGCACGAGATGTTTCCCCGAGTTGACCGGACGAATGAGAATTCCGACGCTCCACAGTGAACTCCCGTGATTCGCCTGCAACGAATTACGTTGTGTAAATAACTTATCAGCTAATCTTATAAATGAGAAGAAGCTTCAGTGTTATGAAAATATGTTGTCAAAAAAAAATTTCGTGGGGAAAAAAAATATTTCTAACTTTAGAAATGAAGTGGTGTTGTGGCCTGTCAAGTGCACGACGCGGTAAACAAAGCAACGATTTCCGTGACGTCAGTTACTCACTGGCAAACATCCTTGGTTCAGAACGCCTGCGCAGTTAGTGTAAATAACTCTCTGATCAGCAATCTTATGCCTAACCCCGAAATAAGACTGGGAAAACTGGCGGGATTTTCTGTGTTCGTGAAATGATCAAAGTACCATGTGAAGTAGTGGTATTCGTTTTACAGTCACAGTTAAATCATAGTAAATTGTATTAAAAAAACAATAAAATTGAATACTACTGCAAATTATTATAAATAACTACGAGACCTATTACATTTTGTGTTTTGTAGGTAGCGATTTCCATTTGAATACATTCGATTTCATGTGTGTGACAATGCAAACATTCTATCTTGGTAAATGTGATCAAACATATGGCTGCCGAACTCATTTACGTAAACGTCTTAACACCGCTCAAAGAACAGGGGTATTCCTGATTACTTGCATAGTTACTAGAGTAAGTGGACTACATTCATTAAAGTTTGTGATAGTTTGGCGTTTATCGTTGTATCTCCGCTCATACAACACGTCCTGCAGGACAATGATCCTGCAGTAGGCCTAGACATGCATCTGGGTCGCTTAATTCCGCGTGGCCGAGTAGAACAAGAGAATGAGTTCTGACTGTGGCAGCAGCCAATGAAGAAACGACGAAGGCCCTGCTTGAGATCTGCTTGCATGCACGATATGTATTCTTCCGCTATATGCAATATAAACTCTTCCAAGTACCTAATCACTTTGTTCCTCCGTCAGTCGAACGAAAACAGCCTTTATGTAGATGAGTATAAGTCTATCTTGCACAGTAAAAAATGTCTGTACTTGTTACAAACAATATTGTACGTATATTTTCAAAAACATTGTTTAAGAAAACATAAAAAATTGATTATGAAACTCTATATTTATAAAGAAATACGAGTCTACGAGATTTGCTTGTTGAGATGCATTGTTTGTTAGTTTTACACGTTCCACGCCAAGGTTTTGTGAAATTTACTCAAATTGATGAGTAGTGTTACAAAAATACATTTGGCAACTAGTTACTAAAAAAATTCCTTGCGTAAATCCTCCCCCTTCCCAATAACTATGTACTGCCGTGTTTTAACTGTAGTTGTCAGATTAAGTATCTGTTTTATTTGCTTTTTCATCATTTTAAATTACAGGTAGCGGATAGGATTTGGTAACAAGGGAAGGCAGCGTGGTGTTAATCTCTGCACGGTTGAGTTAGACTAGATTATACAGGATGTATCAGTACAGCTGCTACAAACTTTCAGGAGAGATAGAGTACACCTAGACGATCGGAAATCACACAGCAATGCATGGTCGGAAACGCTTTCCTGGCGCGGTAGTGACGACACAAAACACAAGAAAGGAAGGACACGAACAGGGTGAGAAAACATGTTTATTTTCTTAGTACGCGTACACCAGCCAAAGACGTCCCAGCATTTTTGCTGTACTAAGAAAATAAACATGTTTTCTTACCCTGTTCGTGTCCTTCCTTTCTTGTGTTTTGTGTCGTCACTACCGCGCCAGGAAAGCGTTTCCGACCATGCATTGCTACGTGATTTCCGATCGTCTAGGTGTACTCTATCTCTCCTGAAAGTTTGTAACCGCTCTACTGATAAATCCTGTATAAGGTTTATCGAGTGGTGTGATATAATGGTGCCACATTCAGATTAATTCGTAGGATCTGGCTTTGATTCTCGGTGAGGCGTTCTTGACTTCCGTTCTCCCGTGTTTTACGAAATCACCTCATACGAAAGTCAGGGGTGGTGGTTCCTTCATAAAGGCCATAGACCAATTACATCCACGATCCTGATTTCACAAGTACATGTTGGTTTCCTTCACTAACATCCCCGACGTCGACAAGAAGTCAAGCCGTACGTTTTACCACGAATTCTTTGCTGAATCGTTGCCATAAATTTTCTTGTATCAGTGCACGTGGAATATGGCATCTTTACAACACAATGTTTTACACTGTTTGAAAAAAATTTCCGTGAAAATACGGAAAAGTGCTGGTAAAATATTATACAGAAATCTTCATAAAACTACGGACACTAGGTTTCCTTCAATAATGGACTCGCTAGAAACCTGTCCGTAAATTTTCCAATCTGTTTTCTGAATTATCAGTTTATAAATAGGGATTACGATAAAAAAAAAGTGTGATTTTCATGTAGCGGGTGTTTTACTGTACATAGAAAAGTATCTTAAAAAGTTAAAATAGTTTATACTTGAGCAGAAATTGAACACAAAAAAAAATTACAACGTAACTCTCGTCACTTTNTTTTTTTTTTTTTTTTTTTTTTTTTTTTTAACAATTATTCGAATTTTTCCAGCGTTTGGTGATATCTTAAGATCCAGGGCAACTAATACAAACGTACAGCAATTTCCACCCATGCCATAGAGTAATTAAGTACACAGAGACGAAATGGCGTGGTCGGCGGTTCCTTTGATGTGAGCGTACTCGTTCTCTGATTGGCTGAGCTGCCGGTTTGGCAAGTAAGTTACCGGGCGCTGATTGGCAAACGGCGTTCCGACATTTTGCTGGCTAGCGTCGCCATATTGCTTACATGTTCGGGCTGGAGTTCGCGGAGCTAAATTGTGAAATCGTTTGATATTTTTTTTTAATAATTATGTCACAGTCGTAGTTTAAGCACATTAGTTTAGATTATCTTATGTTTTTTTTCTTCCTCCAATGTTGTTGTTATTTTTCGGTGTGTGTTACACATATTTATAATATTATCAGGTTAAATGCATTAGTTTATATTAACTTTTTTTTATTGTGTGTTATTTCATTGCTGGTGCACGTGGGTAAATAAATAAATACATTTATTAATTAATACGCGGTTATTTCATCTCTGTATTGTTAAGTACTCTGTGGCCAAACCTCGCCACCGAGTACCAACCGCCCCCTGCGACGAGATTCCCGAAGACCGCGCCTCTAGAGTTGTTGCCCTATAGGCGGGCCCGGCGGCGCGAAAGGGGGAAGAAAAGAGTAACGGCATTGTTGCAAGCTATATTCTATTGTTGTTCCCTTCTATTTATCTGGCGTGTGGTTGGCTGAACAGCCATTTCTTTTATCCCCGAGAACCGCCGCTGCGGAGCGCTGCGAGCGCATCAATGTTTCAGCGCGGGCCCGCTCTCGCAAGAGGGCCAACAAATGAAAGGCTATAAAAAAGACGGCGTGGTGGATGGGCCCAGGGGGTTGTCCGGGTTGTGTGGAGNCGGGAGAGAGGGGCTTGCAGAGTTTATTGTGCCTCAGTCAATTCAATTACCTTCCCTGGCGCCCTCTACCCCCCCCCCTTCCTGCCTGTTCCTCCTACACAGCCTCTGCTTGCAGACGTCTCTACTGGACGCCGTCGCAGTTGTGGCGTCGCAACTCAACCCTCCCCGGCTTGCGACGACTGCCATCGCCGCAGCCGTCTTATCACACAACTCTGAAATAAAAAAAAAATTTCGTTTCGGATACCCAACAAATTGATATGAAGATCATTTGCTTGCGCTGAACAAAACTTTGTTCACTCAACTTATCTGCTCTTGCTCCCTTGAACTAAATAAAGCATTTAAAAAAATTATTTGTTGAACCGAACACTTATTTGGTTCTTCAGACATCACCTAGGTACATATATTTATTGCACGCAAATTTTTGCATGTAGACATTATAAATCTCAGATTGGGGTGAAATTAATATTTCGTTTAGAGTGAATGGAAGTTTGGATAGCTGAAAAAAAAGGGCACGTCTAGTACTGCAGAATTTGTGGCAGTCTACTAATTGCAAAGGGACAACATAATGATTGCTTGAGTATACATTGACACTGAATGAATTCGGAAAATACTCGTGGAACTAAAGAGGAAAAATTAATTTTCAAGGAAATATAAAAAATGCATCTTTCTCCCTTGTTCTTCCGCTCACTCGACACATTCTGCAGAACTCGGAAATAGTAGTTACACAGAAAAACCAGTTTAGTAGTAGCCACAAAATATTTTGTGAATATTGACACCACCAAAACATTTTATGCTGAACACAAAATATTTTGTTGTTAGCAAAAGAAAAGTGTATTGGACTCAGAAAAAAAACATATTTTGTGATCAGCACAAAAGTATAGTGAAGTCAACAAAATATATTTTGTAGTCAGCACAAAAGTTTAGCGGAGAGAGCAAAAATTTTTGTTTCACCACAAAATATTTCTGTGAAGTAAATATTCACAAAATAGTTTGCGGCTACAACTAAACTGTTTTTTCAGCAGCCCTATAGGGCTACCTATTTTTCACCAAAATATTTACGTGCAGACTACGAATCAGTATCATACACACACACACACACACACGNAGGGCTACCTATTTTTCACCAAAATATTTACGTGCAGACTACGAATCAGTATCATACACACACACACACACACACGCTTGTAACTTCTGTCTGGTTACTGGCAGAGTGTAGCTATTTACGAGAAGACATTTTCTACATTGTTGGGCCAATCCTAGTTGAGTTACTCCGAAAATGAACGCCTGTGATTCGCGGGCAGACACCTAAAACTCGTGACATNTTGGGCCAATCCTAGTTGAGTTACTCCGAAAATGAACGCCTGTGATTCGCGGGCAGACACCTAAAACTCGTGACATTTAAAAAGAAATCATCCAACCATGAAATACGAGTTCAACTATGGGAGTACAACCTGTCGTGGAATCTTTTCACGAAGACAAAAAAAAGGCGTCCCTGAGAATATCATACATTTATCACTCAGTTACCTTCACGTCGTGTGTCGTAGTTAGGCAGGTAGGGCCCAGTGTCTCGTCGCCAGCGAGGTCATTAGAGACGAAGCAAGTTGCTCAGAGAAGGAGGAACGGCGGAGGAATCTGCCGTGGCCTGCAGCAAGGAACCAACCACCCCTGAGATCTTTGCATACCGTGAAGTAAGTTCCGAATGCTGTTGTTTTTGAGAGATTTGGGGGGCTCTTAACAACAAGGTCTTGAGGATGGTGAAGCAGCGCCGGAATGCAAGGGCGGAGAAAATGGGAGATCCCCGAGAAAACCCGCCGACCAGTGGCATCGTCCTGCACGATTCCCCGCATGTGAAATTGAACCCGGTTCATTTGGGTGGGAGGCGAGCAGGCTAACCGCCCAGACTTCGCGGCCCCCTCACGTTAGATAATACGGCCCCAGGCATATACATAGTCTATTCGCGGTTTCTTCAAACTTTTTGAATCGAACCTTTGAAAAATCACCCCATGTATGGCGTATTTTATTTCCTAAATACCTATGCAATGTATCAAAATCATTTTGAACTTCTGCTAACGTAAAAGGTACCTAACTTTCGGTTAAATTGAAGTTTTACTTATATTTTGTCCATAAATTATATTACTTTATTTATAATTATTTACAAATGAAACCGCGAGAAAACAGGTGTGTTGGTAATAATGGTAATAATGCCTACTAAGAAATAGTTCTTATTGAAAAATATTATTACACTTAGTGCGCACGAACTTGGCACGTTGTCCCTATCGTGTAATTTTCTAGATTCGATGAAGCTTTGTCTGCGTGAGGCGGATGAATATACCGAAAGTATAACTTTAGCAAGGTCTCAGAAAAGCCAGAAGTAACCGTGAATAGACTGTTATGAAAGTTTGGGAGACTTTAGATTGCCTTTTTTGGTCTAGGTAAGGTTTATTCTACTACAGGTTGGGTAGATCAATGCCTTTTATTTTGGCAACTAAAATTTTTCGCAACTAGGTAAGTGTCGCATGTCTACAGGTATATTTTCCACTTAAAAAAAAAATGCAATAATTATAATTAAAATATAAAATAAGTTTGAAACTGAGTAAAGATCTTTCTTTGTTATTATTCACGTAGCTCAAAGTTTAAATTCAAAGTGACCTATTTGGAACACTGCGCACCTAGCGGTGGAAATTTTCTCGACGCAAAACTCTCCCATTAGAAAGCTCGTGAGTAGAATTAACCTTAGTTAAGGTTACTTCTACTCAGGTTAGGAACAAAACGAGTTTTTTTTTTATGGGAGAGAGGGACCTAAGGAAAATTTCCGCCGCTAGGTAAGCGCTAGTGTTCCAAAGAGGTAACTTTTAATTAAAAATTTTAAGCTACGTGAATAATACAATAAAAAAAAATTCACTTATTTAAGTAGTTATTTTAAATTTTATTTATTATTACTTCAATTATTTTGTTGTTAACATAGAAAATATTTTTAAATAAAATGCTGTGCATATGCGACACTAGCGCTTACCTGGTGGTGAAAAACTTTAGTTGCCAAACTAAAGGGCTTTGACCTTACCTTGGTGTAGTCTACCCCTGGCGCGTCCCGCGACCGCAAATGAGGATCAAACCCCGGCAACTCTTTGCGTGTCCAAATGAGGGTTTCCGCGACGAAAGGCAAGTAGGAGGTTTGAGCGGGAGGGGTGGAGGGCCGGGGAAAGAGGAGGTATCTGGTTAAGGGCGACAGTTCCGAAGAGGCGCCAGGATTCTCGCCGAGCACGCCATGCTTTATTAACGCGGCGCAAGTGCGCTTTCTAATCCACACCCGCCGCTCCGAAAACTTCAGGCGAAGCTGCGTGTCGACGCCTTCGCGCGAGCCGGAGAAAAGGCGAACGTACAGAAGCGAAATCGCTGCACACGAAAATCCGTACCAGCGATTTCAATCCGAAGAATTATTTTACTGGATCTTCAGATTGTTACGAACTAGCTTTTCAGATAGCTCGCACTTGAAGAGTATGTTAATGTGAGAGTATTCTGGGGACGTATCTCAAATAATGACTCGTTAAATCGGTNCTTCGCGCGAGCCGGAGAAAAGGCGAACGTACAGAAGCGAAATCGCTGCACACGAAAATCCGTACCAGCGATTTCGATCCGAAGAATTATTTTACTGGATCTTCAGATTGTTACGAACTAGCTTTTCAGCTAGCTCGCACTTGAAGAGTATGTTAATGTGAGAGTATTCTGGGGACGTATCTCAAATAACGACTCGTTAAATCGGTAGAGCACAACAGTAATATATGAGTTTTATTTAATGATTAAGCTTTTACAATAACCATTTATGTTACCATTAACCGGGGGAGCTTTACATTGAATTTAATATTATTATTGTTTAACTCACGCCATTTTATTTAAACCTAACCGGAATGTCATCACCTTGTTAATGTTGCCGGAGGCTGATTCTAGGAGACGGTTAGCGACGGCCGGACACACCCATCTTCCTGGTCTGCTTCGCTGGTCGGGTCGCCCAAAAGACTAAAGATGACTGACGACGACGAGACGGTTAACGACGGCCTATATCAAGCGCGTAGTTCTGCGGCCCCGCTCAGTGACTGGTGGAGGGGATTTCTGCAACTGTCGACGACCAAATGATGGCGTTGCACTCCCACTCGTTTATGTTTGAAGGTGTGATCAGGCAAGCCGTTCAGCTAAGGCCTGACCACACCGTAACAAGATGATCTGAGCTGAGAGATTTGGACGGCTTTCAACAACGAGGTCTTGAGAGCCGACGAGGCGTGAAACGATGTGAGATTGCAGCAGCGCCGGAATGTAAGGGTGGGGGAAACAGGAGATCCCCGAGAAAACCCGCCCGACCAGTGGCGTCGTCCGGCACGATTACCGCCTAGCGAAAATCCGGGATTGACCCGGCTTGGGGTTGAACCCGGTTCGCCTTGGCGGGAGGCGAGCATTCCAACGCCTGCATCTTCAGTTAATGAGCTATTTATCTACTGGCGAACCAGTGGAATGCACTGCGGGTTTACTGCCAGGCCAGTGTGATTCACTAAGAGTCAGTAGAAATCACTGTTTAATCAGCGAATATAATCCATTCACGGTTACTTCACACTTTTCTGAAGCCCTGCTAAAGTTCTACTTCTAGGATATTCCTCCGCCTCGTGCAAACAGAGTTTAATTATGTCTAGAAAATTACACCAAATGACATCGCACCGAATTCGTGCGCACTCAGTTTTNAGAGTTTAATTATGTCTAGAAAATTACACCAAATGACATCGCACCGAATTCGTGCGCACTCAGTTTTAGTAATATTCTGCATGAGAATTATTTCTTACTAGGCGCTACCAACTCACGTGTTTTCTCACTGCTTCTATCCATATTTATTATAATTTAAATGTTATGATTTATAAATGAAATAAAGGTAACTCTTCAATTTAACGAAAAATAAGATATGTTTATGTTAACAGATGTATAAAACGGTTGTGATGCATGGCGTATCTAGNTCTTCAATTTAACGAAAAATAAGATATGTTTATGTTAACAGATGTATAAAACGGTTGTGATGCATGGCGTATCTAGGTAATAACTAAACACATCATACATGGGGTGATTTTTCAAAGGTTTGATTAAAAAAGTGTGAAGAAACCGCGAATAAACTATACCAGCAACTAAATTGATCAGTAGAATTTTGCTGTTTCAAGTGGAGCAGTTTCAATAGATCTGCAGTGAAATAAGCTGATGTGGAGCAATTTTTACTGTTTCGATTTTAGAGTGCAGAACGGTACCTTTCGTAGAAAGTTACTCACTCGCTAACTATCTACGTCTCACTTTGGAAACTATCTCTCGAGACAATGGGAAACAGCGAAAAATATTAATCTAGCAGGTGAGGTATGTAGAATTCCAATGTACCGGCGTTCGTCCCTGGATGTCAAGGGAAACCCACAAAAGAAGACTCGTTGATCAGCTCGTATCACTACTGTGCATCATATTATTACATTTCCAGCTAAGAATTTTTTGCGCGGAATTAAAATTTTCAATAGACATTTACATAGACATGTTTGTTTTCGAGTCTTTCAAAACACATGTCAGCTGTGAAAAATTAATTTCAGTTATTTGTTATTATGATATAAACTAGACGATATATATATATATATATATATATATAGTAAATTAGTCTCTAAGAACGGTGATGTTAAAAGGCGCTGAAATAATTCTCTTTTAGAAAATAAACATAATAACATCAAACACGTGAACTGAACGTACGCGCGTACAATCGGGATTAATATCTTCGATAAAACTCTAGATATGACTTCATGCTATGGGTGGATTCCATCTTGTAATTGTAGGCATGTTACGTTGTTGTCGGCAACATTTAACTCTGGCTTGTTTCTATTTCAGTTTCATCATTTCGATTGTAAGTTTTGTTCTTTAGTATCATACTTTTTCTGCGACATAAGGATTCCGCGAAAATTGCCCCACAATAAAATTTAATACGAATAAAAATATGTAAATAATCATGTATAATAGTCGATATTGTAAGTCTACTTTCCGAAAATATGAATATTACACTCAAAACGTTATAATACGTACCAAAGATGTCGGTTTGCGTTCCATTGTAAAAATGATGCTAGATGTGGACCAAAATTAAAGTTTTGGTGATGTTAATGGGCCTATTTCAATTTGTTTTTACCAAAATAAAATTACACTGTACTATGTAAACCAACCACTAAGGAATTCCGCATAGGTGTAAGAATGATTAAAGTTGTGGGTTTTATATCCTTGGTTGAGATCAGAAATAGGAAACTGAGAAACAGAAGCTTATTGAGGGTGTTGTCAAAGAAAAAGGTTTTGAACTGCTGCCATAGCACATCAACAGTGATTCCCGTGATTAAAATAAAAAATTAAATGTTGCAATTCCTTTGAAATTTGAAACATTTTTTCATCTGCACAAATGGTTTAACTTCTATATATATTTACGTTAGCTTTAAACTTAAACTNGAAATTTGAAACATTTTTTCATCTGCACAAATGGTTTAACTTCTATATATATTTACGTTAGCTTTAAACTTAAACTGAAATACGGACAAAGCTCATAAGAAATTTACAAGGGAATATTATTAATGACAATTTAAAACAAGGACAATTATTTTTAGCTGTAGCCCATAACGTATTAATTTTATTCACTTTGAAATTCATACANACAATTTAAAACAAGGACAATTATTTTTAGCTGTAGCCCATAACGTATTAATTTTATTCACTTTGAAATTCATACAAACTATAAATTTTTAGTTCCTCTATTTCGTTTTAGTCGATTTTGAAAAATAGTACACTTTTTTTTGCATCGCAAAGAAAAGTAGTAAATGTGTAAAAAATGTAAAAATAAATTTTGTCTCGTGAACATTCTTAAACTTGCCAGCTTTCCAGGGATCGAAAGCCGAAACCTCAGGTTGTGGTTTACCGCTAAAGTACGTAATGTCAACACATTTTTTAAAGTTTTGTTACCTTTATGACGAGTGGCAATTTTCTGTAGCAATAACGGAATTAGAAGTAGCAACAATCTCATTAACTGCAAAAGTCTTCCAACATATAATGTCTCTTGAATAAATCTGACTCAAATAATTAACACCAGACACAGTACTGTTGTGAGGATGTCTGTAGAAACAAACTTCGAGAATACCANACTCAAATAATTAACACCAGACACAGTACTGTTGTGAGGATGTCTGTAGAAACAAACTTCGAGAATACCAGATCCATTGTGTCAGTCATTCCTTGAAGAGCAAATCTGTACATAAAGCTGAGAAGAATGAAGCTCGCTTCTGCAGTTGTAACTTGCTTTACAAAAACAGTATTGTTCTTCGCAACATCACAATCGAAAGAACCAATATTCCGAAAAACAGATCTTGAAAGATATCTTCTCTTATGCCAACGTGCTCGCCTCATGGCTCTGTGAATGTTAATTGGGATTCATAACACTGAAGCACTCCGCGGCAGCGCTCAGACGTAAATTATCATAGTAGCATAACTCTCATTGGACCGATCTGACGGGCAACTGGTTTCTGCGCAAATGCGGTGGCCATTTACAAAAACAAACCTTTAAACATGAGCGCATTGCGTTGAAACGTGCACTCAAAATTAGAATCTTTGTAAAACCGCTGAACCGCAGTGGAATTAAACTTCTCGAACCACTGAAAATAGCTCCACTTGCTGTAAAGTATGTGGAAAACCGCTGGTTGTTTCAGCAAAACAATTTCGCTGATTGAATAAGTGACAGCAACTTGTTTGCGGCGAATTAAATATTGTTTTTATTGAATTTAGCGAAATCATTACGAGAAATAAACATATTTCCGATAGTCAGTTTTTATTTTGCGCAATCTAACGTAATTAAAAAAGTGAATAACAGTTCGTGGGTGACCAGGGTTTAAAACCAAATCACCTCGCTTCTAAACCGTTACCTTATCAACTGAACTACCAAGTCAACGTTGTCTATAAAGTTGGAGGCTAGGGGAGGTTATGTAGGTTTTATATTTTTTATAGAAAACATGTAGCTTTAAATTATATTGCACTTTAATACTGGAACCCGATTGATATGGTGGTTACGTGAAAACGAAATGAAAGACGCAATAACGGGATGAAAGAGTGCATGTTTCATGTCACTTCGTAAAATTGTGTTATAAAAGAAGAAACTCGCATCTAAAAAGGTTTTTTTTTTTTCAAATTGGTTTTATTATTTTATGCGTTGTTATTTTATTTGATACACGTTGTTTAACTCAAAACAAATAACTAAAAAACAGCGAATTAAATGGTCGATGAATCAGTGGAAAATGTCACTGAATCAATAACGGAAGGAAATTGGCATTTTTTTTCACTAATTCATCAGTTAAATTGACCGAAGTCAATGTTGAATCAGTCAGGTTGTTACCTGATTTAAACAGAGAAATTCGTACATACTCATATTTAGAGTGCAACTAGCAGCAAAACTATCCCGCCATAAATCATAAGCTTTACTTGTGATCGGATAGCCCCTTAAGCGTGTATGCCACGATGGAAAATTCCTTGGAAGATTCCATGCAAGCCGGCATGGTCGCTTGAATGGATGGTTCTTCATGGACGTTTTCGTAATTGGTTGCATGCAATTTTCGATGCAAGGTTTCTTACAACGTAGAAATTTTAACCAATCAGATAGAGGGCGAAGGAGTCATTTTGTTTATTTTATTTTGATAAAAAGAAAATAAAAGAATTACAAAAAGGTTTACTGATTATAAAAAAGCAATTGTGTGAAAATTACGGTAAACATTCGTGTTTATTTAAAACAAAAGTTTCAGTTTTAACAACAAAACGATTAGGCTCTGCGTATAAACGCATAATGCTGAAGTCGAGTGTGAATATTGTAAGTGAACGGGAATAACGGTCACCTACGGGTCCCAGCTGGAAAGACCGTCACTCGGAGGGTGTTGCCTTGCCCTGGGTGCACTCCCCACACGCCATTATTATGTAAGTGAACAAAAATTGCAGAAATAAAATCATTTCAAAAAATACAATCGTCTTTACTTGTGTGGTAACAAGTATCGTTGGATATTCCAGAGAACTTTGCATAAATACTTGCATGCAGGCTTGGGTAGCAGGTTTCGTGGAAGCTTCCACCCGAGCTTGTAAGGAACATTTTATCGTGGAAATCCAGGCTTTAGTAAGTCTAATGTGGTTAGCCGTTTCTTTCTTCCTGCGGACTCATTGTCGACTCACGCTCCTCCAGGGCGTGTGCATTAAACTGTGGTCTTTGCGAAAGTGACGCAAACATACGCCAATGTAGGGCCACGGTGGTGTAGTGGCTAGAGGCTTTGGAAGGCGGCTTTGTCTCTGGTTGGCTACTGCGTGTTGATAAACCGAGTACCTTTCCCTATTGTCTCGGCTGCCGGCTGGCAGGCAAGTTACCAGACGACGTACACAATCAACGGTATATATATAGTCTTCCAAAATTTCATGCAACTGATTTTTGAAGATCTGTACCTAAATTGACCTATTAATTTCCCAACAAGAAAAAATAGGTCCAATTAGATTGTCGTTGAGTATTCCTGCCCATACGGTGGTGTTGAATTGTTGTTGTTGCTGTCGTGTTTGATGAATATCATATGGGTTTTCTTCAAGCCCCCCAATAATGAGAGTTATGAAAATTGACTATTACATCTCTGATGAATCCAGCTTCGTTTGTAAACAATACGGTGGACAAAAAGGACTGATCCGTGACAGACATCTGCTGAAACCAATCACAAAAGTTGACTCTCGGCAGCAAATCATCGTTGTTAAGTTCCTGTAATGGCCGAACATTGTACGGATAAAGTAGTCGCTGTCGCAAAACTGTTCAAATTTTCGCGTGTCCAAAATTCTTTACTGCTGCTATTCTTTGGGTACCAGTGGAAGAGGGGGCCATGGTGGTGTAGTGGTCAGAGTACTCGCCTCCCACCTAGGTGAACCGGGCTCGATTCCCGGTGGGGCCGCTCCCGGACTTGCACATGTGGGAATCGTGCCGGACAATGCCGCTGGTCGGCGGGTTTTCTCGGGGATCTCCCGTTTCCCCCGCCCTTGCATTCCAGCGCTACTTCATACTCACCTCACTACACCCTAATCGGCCCTCATGACCCCTCGATGTTTAGAGCCGACCAGATCTTTTCTCTCACTCACTCACCAGTGTCAGCATATCCTTCAGCATGCTGAAAACTCGCTCTTCGAGATGAACAGTTCAAAAACTAAACGGTGAGCCACCGTCTGGCGCTAGTTTTTTTTAATGAGCCTGAATCTCTTAGGCGTTTACGTATTGGATTAAATGTTTATTTGTGTGGAAGATACATGTTGGGGAAAATATCCAAACAGAAAAGTCTTGCTTCTGCTGCGTTGCATTCTGCGAGCCAATATATCAAATGCAAGCTTGTCATTTCCTGGTTTGAATAATTCACTATCACGTCCAACTCGCAGTACATAACTGCATAAAATGATCTTGTCAGGAAAACAAACAGGAATAACCCACAGCATACATAGCAAACAGGTCGATATAAGTCGAGTATGTGGCTTTCTCACGGAAGCAAGGTCAAATAAACCACGTGTTTATATGAACTTTGAAATTTTTTTTAGCGTCTCCTGTCCACCGGTGAATTGGGTCCCACAAGTTGTGAAACGATCTATATTATTCTCTATACTTTTCTGGTTGCATCAGCGTATAAAGCTAAGTGGAAATGGAACAACGTCGGAATGCAAGGAGCAAGGGCGGGGAAACAGGAGATACCCGAGAAAACCCGCTGACCAGTGGCATCTTCCGGTAAGATATCCACGTGCAAAAAATGTAGGTGTAACCACCCCCCCCCCCC
>NQII01002393.1:138837-153543 GCA_002778355.1 Clitarchus hookeri
ACCACCCCCCCCCCTACACTTGTTTTTTACACCAATCCAGGGAATCTAACTAGGTTCGCTAGATGCGCCTACCGCGGCCCCAGTCAGTGAATGGGAACGCCTATATGAAAGGAACTACCACGCCTAACCACATCTATTTTCTAAAGTCTTCCGTGGTGTAGTCCTGCCGACCAGCGTGGCGGGCGCTCAACAACTGACGTGCGGTCGAGGAGCTGAGCTTCGCTTGACCTCAGCAGTCGGTTCCCCAGTTCTCAAACCCGGAGGTTCACTCTCCGGTTGAATTAGTAACGCCGTCAGCGAGGTCTGTGCTTGGCGACGTTCCAACCGGGGTCCACCCCGAGTCGTCCCCATTTAACGGCGGCGGGGGCAATCAATGCGACGAGGCTGGGGGGCACGCTTCCACGGGAAATTTTCATGAGGTGCCTATCGATGGTTGTCCAGCCTGGCCGCTGCGAGGAAGACGTCGCCGCCCTGACTAAGGTTACTTTCTACTGCAGGTTGGGAAAATCAATGTTCAAAGTTTGGCAAAGGGAAAGTTTTCGCCACCAGGCAAGCGCTAGTGTCGCATGTGTACCATATTGTCTCTATTTTCCACGTTAAAAACAGGATAATTGCAATGATCATAAATCTAATAAAAAATCACTTCGTAACCAAGTAAAACCCTTCTCTTTTATAATTAACGTATCTTGAAATTTGAATTAAAAGTTAACTTTTAGAACTTTGCGCACCTAGGGACGGAAATTTTCACCATCCCAAACTCTCCCATAACAAATTTTGTTTTGTTCCTAACCTGAATAGAGTTGAGTTGAGAAATTTGGGCAGCTCTTAAAAATGAGGTCTTGAGAGCCGATGAGGATAGGATGAGAAGAGTATGGAGCAGCGCCGGAATGCAAGAGTGGGGGAAACGGGAGATCCCCGAGAAACCCCGCTGACCAGCGGCATCGTCCGGCACGACTCCCACGTGCGAAAATCCGGGATTGACCCGGCCGGTGATTGAACCCGGTTCGCTTTGGTGGGAGGCGAGCAGTCTAACAGCTCAGCCACCGCGGCCCCAAGGAAGGGGGGGGGGGGAGAGAGATTTTAACAAGTCTTTTTTAACAATTTTGGAGTGCTCTGAAATGGTGTTTGCAATGCGCGTGACGTCATGAAAGCACTCAACCGGTCTCGTTTGAAGGGTGAGTTATTTTAATAGATTAGCACATTGGACGCACATTTAATAATTTTCGTGGGAAAACGTATATGACAAACTACCATAACGTCGTTGAATCACCAAGTAGTTGTCCTCGTTTCCGCTAGAGAGCTGCACTGCGTAGACTTAGTTTGGTGAATTTGTCCCACCGGTACATAACTTTTTGTTAATTACTCCCATTCGTAAACCAGATTACTAAAGTTTGATGTTATTGTTCATAAAATTAATTTGTGCATGATACTATGGGCAGTCCGAAAGCTTTCCTTACATTACGATATGTAAGACCACCAAATTTGTTGTTATATTTGCACATATTTCCACCTAGAAAAGTACGTTTTCACGAGTACATAAAAGCAATATTTCGTGTTTTTGAACGATTGCTTACAGAAAACTTAGGAGACAAGCAATTCTAAATACTTCAAAAGCATAACAGAACTTGTTTCTTGAATAAAATTTATCTCCTGTTCCATGTTAAAAATGTTTACAAAATATTTTTTAATTTTACTGGATAAGGCTATNATCGATTGGTAAACCATGTAGAATCATGTACAAGATGTCAGTGATGATATAATGAGCTCCATTTGGCCAGAGTTAATTAAGGGATAAATACCTCTTAAACGCGACTCAGCTGTGCTTCTCCGAAGTTTTTAGGGGCCGTGGTGGCTGAGCGGTTAGGCTGGTTGCCTCCCACTAAGGCGGGTTTTCTCGAGAATCTCCCGTTTCCCCAGCACTCGCATTCCGGCGCTGCTCCATTCTCGCCTCTTTTCATCTTATCAGCTCTCAATACCTCGGCTCCCACCTACCTGGGAGCTTTTATCCGCTTTTGAAGCCGAGAAGCGCGGGGGAGCGATAAGGACGACACTGCCACGCGTATCAAGTGCGCCGTCGCCGCTAAGCGCGAGGCCCTGAACTGACGTGCAGTGTTCTCGTCGCACTGCGTGTACCTACGGAACTTTCAGCGGTGACCCTATTATTTTATTGGTTAAAAGTCTGTGAGAAGGATCATCGCAGGACCCCTGAGTAGTTTTGTATGCATCTGACGCGTATATTTTGAGATCAAACGCTTTGAATAAGCCGTTTCTATAAATTTTGGAGTACTCGAAAATTATGCTTATAATGTACGTGACGTCTTGAAAGCGGCTAACAGCCCTCGTCTGAAGTGTGCGTTCTTTTCGCATATCAGCACATTGGGCGCACGTTTAATAATTTCACAAAAAAGTAAAAAAGGAATGTCTAACACACTGCAACGCCAAGTACGCGGCAACCTTAAGAGCCGCCCAAATATCTCTCAACTTATCACCGACGTGTTTAACAACGTCTGCACGTGTGCGTGTGTGTGTGTTTCAAAGGAGCCAAGGCAGTTTCCGCAGGTCAGGCGATGCCGGATGTGCATCAGACGATATCACCCCCCTCCCCCGCACGTCCTCCACCCTCATCATCATCATGATTCCATATCTCACGGCAGGTTCAGACCCACGATCACGACTATACTTACAGTCGCCGTGATTGGAGAGCTCGGGACGTCATTAAGCCCCGCTGGAGGGTGGCCCCATGGATGGGGGGTAGGGTGGGTGAGGGTGTATCGATCCGGTAACCGCGAGATGGCCCAAATAACAGCACGCCGCACCGCGAAAAGGGTTCCAGCCATGCCCCTCGCGACCCCCCCAGACCAT
This sequence comes from Clitarchus hookeri, assembly GCA_002778355.1. Taxonomy (NCBI): domain Eukaryota; kingdom Metazoa; phylum Arthropoda; class Insecta; order Phasmatodea; family Phasmatidae; genus Clitarchus; species Clitarchus hookeri. The sequence continues at coordinate 141,700 of NQII01002393.1, forward strand.
CAGCGGCCTCGTTGTAATGAGACACCACGGTATGGTTCTGTTTCTGGAATTGCCCCGCCGGAGAACTACCCGAGTCAGCGGGTCGTCTCCAGGGGGATCTCTGCCCTTCCCCACTCACTCAACTCTATCCGAGAAGCGAAGCCACCAAGACAACGTACGCTGCGCGTGAACAAATTCCCCTCGCGCGCAACCGTCAATTTCGCCCGCGTCATGGTCGTTAAGGAGAAGTAAGGTAGCTGGCTGTAAGGGTAAAAACCCTGGGGTTTCCAGACGTCCGGTCGCCCCTAGGGGCAAGCCGGTTCTCCGCGGCGGAGACTGCAACGCAGCGTGTTGTTGATATGAGTTTGAGTTATTTTTCGCCGGTCTGTAGCTCGTCTACGGTTTAAAGACCTTTATATATTCACCTATTATATAATCCTTTCTATAATAAATAATCAAAGAAGAAATAAATAAAACTAAACCTATAAAAATCAAAGATATTCAATCAAATAATAAAGTTATTAATATTTGAGTGCCATTAATTATAAAAAGTTCATATTCAACAAAATAAGTTAAATCATTAAACATAAATAAAATACCAAGTAAAAAAATCAAACTAATAATAAATAAATAAAATATTATATAATGAATAACGCCAAAGAATAACCTAGAGTAAAATTACATTTTCAGATCCACAAACTGATATTTTAAATTAAATTATATAAGTTAAATAAATATAATATTATATATAAAAATAGTTCTATTTAAAGGAAATCAATGAATAAATAACAATAAGTATTCACGTAAATAAACGTTCGTTAACACTTTTAGGCCCCGCCGTATGGAGTTCCGCCCGGCTGGCGCTTGAACTGCGCTGCAGAGTGTATGAAATCCTGGTTTTTTTTTTGTCGAAACTATTAAACCTGCTCCCAGTATGTGTACTTACGAAAAGACGTACCCCATACGAAGAAGGAATGGTACTCAAGTTACCACGCGTGCTGTAAGCATCATTTTGGAGCTCTCCAATATAGTTTTAAAAAAGGCTTTTTCAGACTGCCATATCTTAGANGTAAGCATCATTTTGGAGCCCTCCAATATAGTTAAAAAAAAAAGGCCTTTACAGACTGTCGTTTCTTAAAACATACAAGCCGGACACGAGCCAAACTACGATAGGAGCCTTTATTGAACTTTACTACAGACATTTAATTAATAACATGATAGTTTCACTGCTGAAAGTGCCATAGGTACACGCAGCACTACGAGAACACTGTACGCCAGTTCAGAGCCCTATACAGAGTATGGAAACACTACCACACAACTGGCTGTAAATACGGGAATGTCGAGGGTCGCTACTATTAAAGGTTGCGAACTTCCCTACGCATTTGAATCATTCCTGAGCAGATGTAGGAACGCTGCCATGAATGTATGGGAAAATAATTTTCCATTCGCGCTTTCTCACTGTACCTGTACACTGTGGTGGTAAATTTACGAATAATTTCTTACAGCGATTATAACCCTTATAGCTACCGCTCTTGGTCAAAAAAGGAGACTAACGATGCAGGCAGGAGGGACACTTATTTTATGTTTTTAGACGTTTAGAATTTAAATAAAACGGCGAATGCTCTACTTAAGCAGACAAAGCACTTGTTTTGTTACCACAACCGCTAAGCTGCATGCTTCGTATTCAGTTATTGTAATATGAATCATTCATAAACTATAACAGCAGCTCGGTTTGATAATCAGTTACCCACAGGAAATATCACTAGGCAATGAGCCTCGTAGTGTACAGTCATGGCCAAAAATAACCGTCTCTAAAAGTAAACATTAACTTTCTGTTGAAATTATTATCAATCAACCTAAAATACAGTACAAGCATGTTTACACTGTTACTGGACATAATCTAGTTTTATTGAGTATGCATTAATTTAAATTGGTAAATGTTTTATTTACAGGTTTGAGGCAAATTGGTGCAGAAGTAAAGGTGTCTCCCATGTCTTATTTTCTGAAAGGAAACTCACAAGCAAGTCATACTTCAGCACACCGTCTGCTGAAGTTAAGCGGATTTTCTCCGCCATGAAAAATATATGTGCTCAGGCCTGCTCCAGTTTCCAGCCATGGACCATCACTCGAGTAGCGATATATGTGACATGCCTTTATATTGGAGACAATGATCCATTTCGTACATCACTCAATATACATATACCTTTTATTTAGTGATATACATAGGCCTACATATTTGGACTAGAGCTGGTCCAATAATGGAAAGAACTGTGCGCACTCGGTCACAATTGATTAAGCATACGCAGACGGTATGTATTACAAGCATCATTTTGAAAGATAGCGCCGCATATAAAAATAAATCTTTTACATTATATGTCAAAAACCACCCAATCAATTTTCGCCAAATTTGGCACGTAAGAAATACTATGATAGGCCAACTAAATATAAGTAATTAAACTTTATTTGGCATTTAATTTAAAAAGGGAGGCCATACAAATATTTTAGATTTATTTGGTATGCTGGGAGTATATATAAGAAGCATCAAATGTGTTCACATGGAGCCTCTTTTGTCATCCGTTTTTTAAGATAGTGCCTCACGAATAAACAAAGTTTTTATATCATACCTAGGGGAACAATTCGCCGATTCCTAACAAATATGGCAGACAATTAGTAATGCGGTAGGTTATGTTAAATTGTATATGTTATGTTTGTCAGACAATTATTTTTAAAATGGCATCCATTTAGTTTTTTTAGTTTTGTATGTTATATTGTCGAAACCATGGAATTAATTCCATTGAAACTTTGAACGATATATATATATATATATATTAAAACAATAAAATGTGTACCAAAAATGTTTTTGTCCGCCATTTTGTAAAACAGCATCATTTGACAAATTGAAATTATGTGATCTCCGAAAAACAACCGATTTCTACCTAATTTGGCAAACATTTAGCACTATGGTCAGTTGTGTAAACTCATAAATTTTTAAGATGGTCAGACACACACGTTTTCAAAATGGCGGCCATATAAACATTTTAGCTCCTATTTTTTAATGTAAAAAACTGCAAAACCAATTTAAAATTAATTTTTTATGCCGACAGTATTAGATATATCCATGAAAATCGTCTATGCAAAGCCTCATTTCTCCGCCATTTTGTAACCCAGCCCCATGTGAAATAAAACAGTTTTATGCCTTATTTTGAGAAAAATAATCAGCCAATTTCTTTCAAATTTGGCGAAGAAGTTGTACTTTGAATGGTTATATTGATTTATATGATTTAAGTATGTAAGCATTTTATTATCTGATTGGCGCGTACACAAACATTTAAGCTTAGCGTGATATATATACGAAACTGTGTAACACATTAACATTTAACTTTTTATATTTTATCTATGACAATGATCGAATGTACTAATATATAAACTTTTTGCCCTCCATTTATGAAGACCGTCACATGTTCAATTGAGGTTTTATACCATATCTCGAGGGCCAATCAACCGATATGCATACAAAGACACTCCTTTGCTGGATTTTTTGCAAAGTAGTGACCGGTGCGTAAACTGAACATTTTGTCATATTAGCGGAATAATGAGACTTAATTCCACAAAATGTTGCACACCTACGGAAGGCCAAGTAAAGTTACAGGATTTAAATGGGGTAAGATAATGATTTAAAAAATAGCGGCCATGTAGATGTTCTCATATGTTTGACATGTATATTTAACAATTTACCAATTTCAATAAAACGTTTCATGCTGACATTTTATATTACAAACATCGTGTACAGAGCATCTTTTAAAGCAGTTTTGTAAGATATCCCCCACTGAAGAAAATAAGGTTTTTATCCCATATCTCGGAAAGCAATAAACGGACATTCAATCAAATTTTTCGCACAAGTAGCATTATGGTAGACTATGCAAACTTATGTGTTTTAGTGGCTCAGAATCATGTGACGTGAGAGCCAACATCGTCCTTTATATCTCCTTTGGTTATGGGCCTCAGACACGCAAAAAGCTATCGGCGTGCAAGCATAGGCCTTGGAGAATCTGCGTGATACGGATTGTATACTGAACTCAAATGCAGTTACACTTAGTTTTCTAGGTTGCGTCCGTGCAACAGTTGGTTGGAGCTTTGTGAATCCAGAGGTTCTCTGTCTGAAATCCATTTAAGGTATGGACATGTCTGCCGCTTAATATGTAGGTTTATGTTACGGTCATGTTTTGTGTTTGAACCAACTCCGGTTTAAACTGGCCAAGTCATTCCATATTGCTCTAATGAAATAAATATTGCAATAAAAGCAAATTTTGTAACTATAATTGTACAAGAACTATAACAGCCTTCAATAAAGTGGCTGAAGCTAATCGTGAATGAACATGAAAAAAAATATCTTCTGCGTCAAATGTTCGTTGAGCCAGCAGTGCAAGCAATCACATATAATTGCAAATATTGATACAAAACTACTAAGGCCTAGTTACTATCAATTATAAGTTTGTTAAAGACTTACCGGTAGTAAATTAAATTGCATTGAAATTACTCAATTATTTTTGGCGTGTTACTTGGCAAGGCTGATGGGGACAGCAGCAAACATCAAATCGTTTCGCCTGCAAAGTTAGACAAGAACTCTAATACTACTTTAACCTCTAGAAAGTAGGGCGAAAGTCATTTAACACCAAGACATTATACATAGTTATTCAACAAGCGGATATAGTAGATCTTAAAGAAACTCTGTAGTGGGTAAGTCTTGCGTCATTTTCATCTGCACACATTACATATAAAGTCATTGAATTTGTAGAAAATAGACAAAAGTAATTGAACCTGTACAAAATAGGCAGAAAGTATAAATAAATCTACTATCCGCAGCAGAAAGTAAACCTTAGCCACGTAACTAGAATTATTTCATATTTAATAAAGTATACTTAAATCATTTAAAGAGCAGGAAATATATTTCAGGCCTAAATCATGTAAATTGTTTATGTAGAACAAAATTCATTATCAATTATTCACTTTCAATTAGGGGCATAAGTAATTTTTTTTCTACGAGCGTTTTGCTAGGTTATTTTTCCTAAATTAGTTAAGATTTCCTTTCAAGAAATTTTCTTAGCTGTGGCAAATTTTAAGTAGGTCGTCAGTCTTTAGTTTTAGAATAACTTAACCAATATTTTTTCTAGCTTTTCTTTTTTTTACTTTTGAAGGATTTTACATTTTTACTAGCGGCTGCCTTGAAATCCGATCTGCTATGGGCTGTTCATGGTAAACTGAGCACTTTCGAAAGCCCTGCTAAAGATCTACTTGTGTGCGCGTTGCGTATTTTTCCACCATACGTAAAATTAACATTGCCGTGGGCCTGGGCAGAGCAGTTACGCACCATGCAGTACAGTCGAACAATATGCTCACGAGCAAGCATCGAGTTTTAATGCTACTATAATGTCAGTACTTCGTGGATAGGCTATTAAGTACTTTATAAAATTTCCTGTCACCATAATAAGTGTATTCATTAACACTGCGTTATTAACAATCTACTTGGTTTCAAGAATATAGTCTAGTCCTTGTTATTTCCAACTTTCCTGAAGCCCTACTGAAGTTCCACTTTCAGGTTATCCCTCCGCTACATGCAAGACCAAGCTTAACCAGGTCTATAAAATGACAACCAAAGGGGCAACGTACAGCATTCGTGCACACTCAGCTTTACTATATTTTGCATGAGAACTATTTATTACTAGGCACTACCAACACGCCGGTTTTATCTGTGTTCATTCATATTAATTGCAAATGGAATATTATAATGTATAGGTAAAATATAATTAAATGTTCGATATAAACAAAAATTAAGTTACTTTTACGTTAACAGAAGTATTAACCGCTTGTGAAACACGACGTATTTAGGAAAAAACAAAACACGTAAAACATGGGATGATTTTTCAAAGGTTTGATTGAGAAAGCAGAAGATACTGTACATAGACTATAATCCCATTTTTGCAGTGCAAAATCAAACTCATAGGATGGAGTTCAAGAGACTTGAGCTGCCTTCGTCGTACATGGATCCGTCCGTTATCGTTCGTGCTCATTCAATGCATTGCCTAGGAGCGTCTAATAAGTATATTCTTTCTTAGTTGCAGTAAGANGGGGGGTGGAGGGGCAATTTTACGTACCCTGCTACCCGGCAGAAAAGGCATATATAAAATCTAGAGAAGAATTTTCGTCAAACAAGAAGTGTGACATAAAGGGGTGATTTTGGAGTCTCACTTGAGTTCTGTGATATTTCCATAGAGAGCAGGCTGTGATTGCAGATCTGACAATCACATCTAGCAACGTGTAGGACCCACTTATTCACCTTGTATGCACTCAACATTGACCTACCCCAAAGGAACACAACTAAGTCATATAGTCAACAGCGGTGAACGTGTTTTTAATATCTTAATTTTTAAATGACAAACACTAGTATATTAANACTAAGTCATATAGTCAACAGCGGTGAACGTGTTTTTAATATCTTAATTTTTAAATGACAAACACTAGTATATTAAAAAATACGTTTACCAATTTTAATTTAATCAAAGCGTATTACAAATAGGTTAAAGGAAGTATAAAATCCTCTCAAAGCACTTGTGTTTACTAAACAGTATTCTAACCTCGTATCCAGTACACGCCGTTTTCGTTGATCGTATTGGCAGAAGAGCAGTTGAATGTCGGGACACGGAGGTTGGTTGTTGGCAGCCAGCGAGATCGGTCTTCCTTATCTTTAGTCTATGTGAAGGACCTCGGAGCACGAGAAATCTCACGCTGGACTTGTCGCAAAGCAAAGCGATTGCGAACGCGGCGATTAGCAGTTTCATAGCTAACGGTTCCATCGACAGACCGTTATTGCCGTGAGTGGTGGATCGCGCGGACAGAGAGCTGGTTCGTTACTCGAGACACCTCGCGGCCATCGAGTTAGCGGCATTAATTCGCCATGTTACTGTGACTTCGCTGGGCGTAGTCAATCTTGCGAGAAATGCGTTTAAATGACTACTAGAGTGAGTCCGTTCAACAGCCCCGGGGACTAAAACCAGTCATGCGCAGTAGAAAGCCGACTCGCGGTTCAACAGCCATATACTCAACTCCCATGGCAGAAATCAAAACAGACACTCGACAAAGCCAGGCATATCACGTAAATATGCATCAGAGAAATAACTTATAATATGCCCCGGGTTTCGTTCTAAAATACTTCCTGTAATATTCACAGCAAACTGGTGGATGAACGACCAACTTTCACAGCGCATTTGGCTCTTAGTAATCACTCGTATCACAAGTCGTATGCATGTCATTAGCTTATTTTCTAGACGCGTTCTTGCAGCCAGTGGTACTCGATGTCACTCAGTAACAACACGGCTGGCACTTAATTCCTTGACAGACTTACACAAAGTATGGACACCTGATTTCGCAGGAAGATTACATGATTATAGNGGCTGGCACTTAATTCCTTGACAGACTTACACAAAGTATGGACACCTGATTTCGCAGGAAGATTACATGATTATAGTTGTGTTCCGCAGATCCCCTTTCGTTACTCTACGATTCTAATTGTTCCTCGTCTAAGGCGTCTGTCCGGAAAACAACAGGTACAGAGTAGTTAGAAATACAGAGCTGNGGCTGGCACTTAATTCCTTGACAGACTTACACAAAGTATGGACACCTGATTTCGCAGGAAGATTACATGATTATACTTGTGTTCCGCAGATCCACTTTCGTTACTCCACGATTCTAATTGTTCCTCGTCTAAGGCGTCTGTCCGGAAAACAACAGGTACAGAGTAGTTAGAAATACAGAGCTGAAACAACTGCTTATACCGTGAGATTCAGGTGCACAGGCCAGAACAAATGACGTCACTGGCATTATTCGGAATGCCGTTTGCCTATTAGCGCCTGGTAACCTACTCGCCAGCCAGCAGCCCAGCCAATAGGAGGTTATTTGCAGCATGCAGTAGCCAATTAGGAACAAGGCCCATAACCAAAGTCTCGCGCAATCAATCAGCGAACGTGTACGCCCACATCGAAGGAATCGCTGTGCCATTTCGTTTCTGTGTGCTTATTTACTCTGTGTCTCAGGCATAGAGGCATCAGATTGTCTTATTTCTAATATAATGAAAGGGAACCTGCAAATGTGCATGTATTATAATGAAGTCAAGCCCGTGACTACGCGAAAATCGGATGTTTGTACCAATAAGTAAATTTAGTACTTCTCTTTGAAAAGGAGTCTGGACACATAAGTGTCAATATGGTATGCACAAATTGACAACTGCCTTAACGAGAAGCCGTTTATCCCTCTGTATGACTTGGTCACTCAAGGTTTGATCATTTCAACTCTGTATGTCCGTAGTTCAGTTGTTTACAAGCTAATAAACCCATATAGCGAAAATTATGTAATTACGGGGTGTAATAAAGCTATGTTGATGGTGGGGCCGCGGTGGAGCAGCTGTCGAACTACTCTCCTCCCACCTAGGCGAACCGGGTTCGATTCCTGATGGGGTCGTTCCCGGATTTTAGCACGCGTGAATCTTGCCGGACGATGCCGCTGATCGGTCGGTTTTCTCGGGGATCTCCCATTCCCTGGCCCTTGCATTCCGGCGCTGCTCCATACTCGCCTCATTCCACCCTCATCGACTCTCAAGACCTCGATGTTAAGAACCAACCAAATATCTCCACTCTGCTATACTCGAGGCTGCTGCCACAGTCAGAACTGATTCTCCTGTTACACTCCGTCACACGGAGTTCTGAAGCCCGCAAGCCTTGCAGGATGAGCGGAGATGCAATGAAACGTGTGAAGCTAACACGCACTCCCTTGAATAACAACACATCAAACCATAACTGCTAAATATTCAAAGAACTGCAAAATTACCTAGATACGTTGAAGCATGCATTCGGGTCCGCTTCGTGGCAGGATTGAAATTATTAGACAAGTCCTCGAGTACTCAGAGCCAATACCAAACCCCGTAGAAACAGAAATAAGGTGTGAGAATGACATACAGTACAGACAAGAGTCTGGTCGTTCTCTCGCAGCATCAGCAGCCATTGAGCAAGTAACATCGGTTCGAGTTTTCAGGCGAATGTGAAGTCTGTAGTATATTCGCTGTATCTTCAAACTTCTTGAATCAAACCTCTGAACAGTCACACCTTGTACGATGCGTTTGGTGATTTCCTGAATACGTCATCCATCACAAGCGTTTGTTAACATCTAAGTATGTTATTGTTTTGTTAAATTCAACTTTTACTAATGTATTTGAGATCACCCCGAGCTGTGGTTTTGGAGGAAGGTGATTCACACTGTTCTCTAAAGGTCCAATTTCCTANTATATACACAATGGTACACAAAACAATAACCCGATAATCGGGGAACATATATTTCATTGGGGACACAAGTGTAAAGCAATCAGTACGCCCCCGAGCTGTGGTTTTGGAGGAACCACTAAGTGTGACAAGAGATTTCCAGGTTAAAGGATGACTTCATTACACAGGGCGATTGGAGTTCAAAAAGACAATCGAGTTTTATTATTCCTTGACAAGTTATAATTCACTCACGAGCTCTAGAGACAACTCCTTCCCGTTTATAANGCAGGATTGAAATTATTAGACAAGTCCTCGAGTACTCAGAGCCAATACCAAACCCCGTAGAAACAGAAATAAGGTATGAGAATGACATACAGTACAGACAAGAGTCTGATCGTTCTCTCGCAGCATCAGCAGCCATTGAGCAAGTAACATCGGTTCGAGTTTTCAGGCGAATGTGAAGTCTGTAGTATATTCGCTGTATCTTCAAACTTCTTGAATCAAACCTCTGAACAGTCACGCCTTGTACGATGCGTTTGGTGGTTTCCTGAATACGTCATCTATCACAAGCGTTTGTTAACATCTAAGTATGTTATTTTTTTGTTAAATTCAACTTTTACTAATGTATTTATATATATATAAAATATATGAGTTTAAATTTATAATTAATATGGATGAAATATAGATAAAATATGTGTGTTGGTAATACTTAGTAAGAAATACTTCCCATGCAGAATATTAATCTGAGTGCGCACGGATACGGTGCGTTGTCCCTTTCACGCAATTTTCTAGACTTGTTTAGACTTGGTTTGTATGAGCAAAGGAATAGCCTGAAAGTAGAACTTCAGCAGGGTTTTAGATAATATGTAAGTAACCGTGAACGAACTAGACGTTACGCGTCACTGAACGTGCGTAGCATTACGGAACTTTTCTTTTTGCGAAAACGTTAGAATTTAAACAAATGCGGGAACTGGAGGGGGAGCGTTGAGAGTTCCGGAAACAGCTCAAAAAAACTAGGTCTTCAGCGCCTCACTGATGGAGAAGTGAGATGAGGATGGATAGACTGCGGAATACAAGGGAAGGGGGAGTAACTCAGGAACACCCGCGTTCCAACGGGCCACGTTTTCCACTTGGAAAATCGGAACCGACACACCGCCGGAGGAGAATACGGGATCGCTTTGGTTGACTGGCAGTTCATTGATGAGACCGTGGAATAAAGACGGGGTATGCCAATTTTCGTCTTCCGAGCAGGTGCAGTACACATCATAAGTTTAGGACCACGCAAAATGAAAATGAAAACTTTAACTTTACAAGACATAGGTATAGAGACACCCGAATTTCGCGAAAAGATTTCCGCGCACGCTTTATTTCAATGCCCTAGTGATGTATCAGTAATTTTATTTTGCTTATTGGCCGCGTGTGTTTGTGGGAAGACGTTTTCTTATCTTACTGGCCAATCATAATTAGGGAACTCCAATACTGTACGTCTGTGATTGATCTGAGTCTGAGTGTTATGAAATACAACAGGCCGTGAAATATTTTCGCGAAAATTAGGTGTCCCTAGACATAGGGCATAAATCAGTAACAGAAATAAGAAAACACTGTGTAATAATTTGACACTTATTAAAAAATATATATATATACTGGAAATTTTGTAGCATAGAAACATTTGTTTCTGTTTTTAAAATACTGTTTTCGCATGTGTATTGTGCAACTCACTTAAAAAAATTTTTTACGAAGCCTATGCTTTAGAAATGCCGCTGCAATCTCTTGTTGTGTTTTGTTGCGCTTATTCAGACGAACAATTTGCCACATTATGTTCGGCAATTACCCCCCCCCCTTTCCCAGACAATTTTTTTATACGAAACAACGGCACGAAACTTCCACTTCAACTGTATGTCTAAACATGGATGGCAATAATCTGTGAATTTATAATTTAGAAGTAACAAACCTGTAATGTTATCTTTTGAGAGGAAAGAGAATTAACAAAGCCTGGAAACCTTTATAGCCAACTCAACTGGTAATACACATATATAGTTTTCAAAAACGGTAATATTATCGCAAATTTTTTTTGCAAAGTGAATTAAATTAACATAAATAAAAAGCTTTTTTTGCACATTTATTATGGCCGTCATTTGTTTTTCTCTTTCAAGTGTTTTTATATAGGCAAATTAAAAAATAATATTACACTAAAAGAGCCGTAAAATAATGGTGTCTACATAACTTTTTACCGAAAATGTGTAGAATATTTTCAGATTTATATAGTCGTTTAAAAAATCATAACTTACTAATTATTTGACCTATTTCAATAATTTAATCATGCCAATATGTGTTTTTGTAGTAACAAGTTTAGAAAATTGTGTAACATAGATTACACCAAAAAATTTGAAACAGCAGTAAAGTATTTTAACAAACTTGCTAATTGCCTTAAACTTTTTACTAGTACTATACCCAACACAGACTTATCTGTCGCCAGTAGAACTGGCAAAATCACATGGTCAACAGTGGTGAACGCGTTTGTTTACGTCTGTATTTTCAACAGACTCACCTTTCGTATGAA
>NQII01002393.1:154143-174553 GCA_002778355.1 Clitarchus hookeri
ATTGGCCGTTACAAGCTCACGGCACGAGGGCGGTCGATGTGGACCAATAAGCATTTCAGTCGGTGCAATTAGGACCAACTTCAGGATTGACTTCCCCTCCGTCGTAAACTTTTAACGCAAGCCGTGGAACAAAAGGAAAAGTGTTACACGGCCCCATTAAGAAGTCGTGTTTGCAGACAGCGGTATATTACGAAAGTCGTTTGTACCAACATAATTTCCAGAATGCTATGTCGTTTTTGCTACAGTTGTAACTGGATGATGCATTTCTCGAACGTTTTAGCTGATAGACAGAATACAGGTGTTCAATTATAGTACGTGGAATTCCCGGTCGCGTAATGAAATTGAGAAACAGCCATTACGTGCATACAGCTCCAGTACTTGATGTATCTGTGTAAGGAAATGTCAACTTAAGATCTTACTTTTAAAAAAAAATTTATCAAAAGGCACGCAAGAATAAATTGAGACGTGAGACGGTGCATGGCAATGATTATCTTACATGTGGCGGAACGTTTCAAATTGTAAAGAAAAGTAGATCCTAAGCAATACTTAAAAAATATATATATATCAACAGGCTATTCTGAAAAGCACTTCTCACATATTTCTGCTGGAAACATTCTGCACTCAGACACGCCACTTTCGAATAACTTACTTCCTTTCGCCACACGTCAAAGCTACAATCAAAGGACTTCAGAAAAAAATCACCTAATTAATACACCACGTTTATTCGATTCTTATGAAGATTGTAAGAAGTGTTTTGCACCGTCGTTAGAGACGATGGTTTATTACGGGAGTAGTTGGCAATTGCTAGTCGTAATAAGCGTACCGTTCACACGTCGGAAAAATTTCCTTCATTGTTTGTTGTCGTGTGTATGCAGCTACTTCCACATTTCTCAGGGACAATGAGAGTTCTGACACTACATGACTGAACCTTTATGATCAGTCTTCAAACCGCTAAACCGAGTTAAAAATGCACCAACTTATTATAAAAGGACCAAGAAACTACAGTGTTTTTGAAGATACGTTGGCTCAGGAATATTTTGTGGTTTTCCAGTGTCTCTGACTGTCTCTGTGTCTTAAGTTTCCTAGTCTGTCTTTCAAAATACGTCTACAATGTAAATAATGGAGGACTTTCGTGCATGTTTGTATCACACATTCTTAGCTCGTTTGATCCAGGTGTCCGCGATACCATATGCTGTTCACGGTAAACTGAGCACTTATGAAAGCCCAGCTTGAGATCTGCTTGTACGCACATTGCGTATTCTTCCGCTTATGTAAAACTAGCATTGCCATGAGCCTGTCCACTTTAGCCATGCGTCTAAATTAAACTGTGAAATTATTAGAAAAGTAAATAGTTTACAAATATGCTCATTTTTACACTTACACGCATTGAAAAAAAAACAGAAAGAAAAAGAAGTCACTCCGTTATTCACAAATGTTTAACAACGTTAATCCATAGGAATTATTTACCTACGTCGTTGCCAACTTTACAGGGCCTTTTGCCAGTCAGTATGTCACTTAAAATGCACGTAGCTAAGGGCAGTGACATTTTCCAAAGGTTGGTTTAAAAAGTGCTCAAATAACCGTGAACATCCTATACCTATGCATGTTACACAGTGTCCAATGCTGTCAGTGGCTTGTCTGATTTGTAGACCCCGACTACAGCTCTGGTTTGTGAATGGTTCGCGCCAGTGCCATAGAGCAGCAAGCCTGCAGTTCATTGGTCGTGATAATTAAATAAGCACGCTGGCCTAATTGGCATACGTACGGTAAGTTAGCGTGGAAAGTGAACTTGTTGAGCTCCTGCCTACCTGGGGGCCGAGAAGCGCGCGAGCTATAAGGGCGACACTGCCACGCGCATCAAGTGCGCCATCGCCGCTAAGTGCAAGGAACTGAACTGGCATGCAGTGTTCTCGTCGTGCGGCGAGCAACTACGGGACTTTCAGCGGTGATCATATCGTTTTGTTAGTGGGAAGTCTGTAGGATGGTTCAATACAGAGCTCTTGAGTAGTTCTGTTTGTATCTGGCCCGTACGTGTATATTTTGAATTACAGTGCTTTGAAAAANCAATACAGAGCTCTTGAGTAGTTCTGTATGTATCTGGCCCGTACGTGTATATTTTGAATTACAGTGCTTTGAAAACCCCGTTTTAAGCTGCTTCGGTGTACTTTGAAATAGTGTTTGTAATTTTCGTGAAGTCTTGAAAGCGCTCAACCGCCNCCCGTTTTAAGCTGCTTCGGTGTACTTTGAAATAGTGTTTGTAATTTTCGTGAAGTCTTGAAAGCGCTCAACCGCCCTCATTTTAAGTTTGTGTTCATTTCGTAGATCAGCGCATTGGAAGCACGTTTAACAGTTTCGTGGGGAAACTGCATTTCAAACCCTCTGCACCGCAGTTCAAGCTCCAGCCAGGCTTCACGTCTTTTGTAGAAATTTTTAGTTTTTCATATCATAATTTCGGATCCATAGTTATTACTGACAATGCACGATTATGGAAAATTTACATGTTACGAGGTTTTCCAATATTTTTGTGCGTAATTATAATTGTGTATTGTCTGTTTGTTGTAAAACGTCGAGAACATATTTAAATTTTATCAAGAATTTCCTTCCTTTTTTTTTTCAAGCAGGAAATAACACTCAGTGAAAATTTAGATGCAAACGTATTTAACAACTAGTAGATTGTAAATCCTCTATAATAAAACATTTTCAATCATACCCCTGAAACTGAAATTACGACACGAAAACGACGAATTTCTGCAGAGGGTGTAAAGCCGAGCCTTAAAGTNATCATACCCCTGAAACTGAAATTACGACACGAAAACGACGAATTTCTGCAGAGGGTGTAAAGCCGAGCCTTAAAGTAAGATTGTAGGATCTTCACTCACCACTAGAGAACTCAACTGTTCACAAACTGTGCAGGTTGGTCACATCGTCTCTCAACATTTAGTGAACTTATAATATGCAGTATAGAAAGATACCTAGCGAANACTGTGCAGGTTGGTCACATCGTCTCTCAACATTTAGTGAACTTATAATATGCAGTATAGAAAGATACCTAGCGAATCACGTACAACCTAGCACGCAGGGTAAAGTACTCGTCATAAAAACAATACACTGTAATTTTTTTTTTACAGGATGTATATGGCAGCGGAGTTTCCACCAGTCAGTGGAATTTTACACCAACCATGTTCACGTGTCACGCATGATGTTTTGAATTCTAGCTTGTCCCGAAATGAATAGGCCAGATTTCCAGGTGTCTACACGTTGGTCGACTATAGTCTCGCTCGGTTGCAGGGGGCCCATTTCCACGCATGCGTGGGACTGCGCTCCGGAATGCCGGCGACTCCGTATAAACAGTATCACGACCGGAGAAAGGGGTTCTGGCCAGGGTCGTGGGGGGGAAGAGGGGTTCATTCCGACCCGGCGGTGGATGAGTTATGCGAGTCCGGGCCCCCCGGTGGTAACCTGCGATTGGCCCGGGACTTGATTGCCCCGGCGATGGGCCGGCCAATGGGAGCTCCGTGAATAATGAATGTTGTTGTAATAGTACCCCCTACTGTAATACAGGGTTAGGAGCCTTTCCACTCCCATCTCTTCCCCCCTTTCGGACAACCCTACACCCCGCCCGGCCTGTGTTTTTATCCGCTCGCCTTCTCNCAGGGTGTTCCCTTGCGCGAATAGCTTTGTGTACACGCCCTCTCTCGGGGAGACATGAACCCCCTCCCTCCCCCCACTCAAGAACGGCAGAGGGCGGATCAGATAACTTACACGGTCGCGCGGCTTCGTGTTTATGCGCATTTCGAGAGGTCGAGGTATTTGTGGGCGGATGGGTGGCCGTTAAGAACTCTCTCCACGTAATGCCGTGCAAGTTCCGCGCGGCTCTTTGCATGCTAGAGCAGTTGGCTTGCTGATGGGCTGCCGCCGCCGTCGGAACTCGTTCCTCTGTTCCGCTCGGCTGAAAGAGTGCTGGATACTTACTGCCGGCGTGGAGTCCTGCAGGACGTGTCGGATCGGCGGAGAGTGCGTTTGTTTGAAAACTATATATAACTAGAGTCGCGAGCCCTATTCATAGGGGTAATAAAATTTCAACGAAAAGATCTCTCAAGACATGTTATACTTCAAAACACTGTGAGGTATTTTACCTGTCTTGATTGACTGAATTACTATTTGACACGTGTTAACTTTCTGCACACGAATCACGTAGGGGCGGTGCCGATGTTGCCAAATTCTAGGTGGCCCGATCGAATATGAAATGCCTTCTTAAGCAGACAGCAACCAGTGGTAATAGACAATTTGCTGTCGGGTGCTTATAGCGTTGAAGTCTACCGCGTACTCATATTTTGTCACGAAAAATCACTAACCCTACCTATTTCATAAAAATTCAAGTTTGTTTATATTAATACTAAGGCTGTGTTGTTTTNCACGAAAAATCACTAACCCTACCTATTTCATAAAAATTCAAGTTTGTTTATATTAATACTAAGGCTGTGTTGTTTTGAAAGCCGTGTGCAGATTAAAATAATAGCTCGAAAAACATAAAGTAAAATTTAATGTACTAAAGAACCTTTCCACGTCGACCATGGATATGTTATGACGAACACATATGTACTTTAATGGATACAACAGTATATTCTACAGTTTAAAGGCACTCGAACGGAAAACTTTAAGTTACATTACAGTAATGTGGGAAACACAATGGTAGCATCATGAAACAGCGAAAGTTGAGTGGATTCAGCGTATTTAAACACACGTGGTTATAATTCTTTCCAATACTAATAAAACTTTCAAATCCTATTAAAACTGGAATTGTTAAATATCCTAATTAGGTATTGATACTAGTAGACTTATTTCACTATTTACAAGTCCCTGTATCCTTGTAAGCTACAAGTATCTTTATGAAACCAAATTACAAAAATACCTGTAGAAATCACTTGTTTGACTTGTGAAGGCTCGCCGTAGCTACAAGTGTTGACTTATTGCTTTAATGATATCACTTTATCAAACTTTCTACAAATTACAAGTGAATTCTCTGGCAACTTGTAAATGTTTAATTTTATGAAATAGCCCCCTGCAAATTATGCGTTATCAACTGGTGACAGGTTGTTTTAAATATGCGTCTCCACTTCTTTACTCAGTGCACCGTTCTTTACTTGTCGCTCTTTGGGTAACTCAGTGCCAATGAATAAAAACTGCAATTGTGTCAGAATCACGTGCCAGATGGTCAAAACGGATTTTGTTTTTACCGAGACAGCAGCCAATCAACTTACGAAGCCGGTTCGAGTACACGGAGAAATGTTTCTTTATGGATAATAATAACGTTAATTAACAGGTTCCTAGGCGCACCTGCCGTAGGTAGACAGGAATACTCGCAGCTTCATTTGTGTACAAGCTATATTTTAAACATTTCATAATTGTGTGTTGTGACTGTCATTGGTACATAGGGCCAGCGACTTTTCGCGTAAAAATCGGAGCACACAGTAGACTTCAATACTATGTACACACATCAGCTGTTGTTATACCTCCATTGGCTGCTGGTGCCGTGTCCGTCTTTGACCAAGCCACTCAGGACTAAGTAACTCCGACACAGAACCTTCGTGATTCGTGCGCAAACGGTTAACACGGGCCAGAACATTTTTTTAACCAATCAAAGAAGCTGGACAACCCTACAGTACAAAGCACTGTAGGGTTGTCTCGAAATCTTTTCGCGAAATATCACTGCCCCTATTGATACACGACTAAGACACGGAACACTTAGATTACAGAAGTGGAATAAGTAGGGCCGCCTGTTTTTCGCGTAAAGATTTCAGGACTACTCGTACTCCAAAACACTGGAGATCAGATCCACTTTCGCGATTGGATGATTTTTTAACTGCCACGCATTGTAGGTGTCTGTCCGCGAATCACGGACACTCAGCGTCGGAGTTACGTAATTTTCATATGCCCAGTGAGGTAAGAAATTGTCTCCTGACAAAGACACGTAGTCAATAACTACAGACCTAGATAATTCGAATTTTCAATTATCTGCAGGCTATACTTCACAGTCTCATATAAGATATCAACAGTTTATTGGTTGCATGTTGTGGCAGCACAAGACGGTGATTGGGCCAACAATTTATTGCATGCTTGTTATTGGATCATTTATTTTCAAGTGTCAAACGACACTTAGACTAATTGTTAGAGACATGAAGAATTCGCGGATTAATTTCGGGACAAGCTAGAATACAAAACACGTGTGTTTATATAACCTTAGTTATTGGTCCACACGGTGTTTGACACCTCCGGGAACGGTGGCCCAATCGTCGCCATCCACTGTGACAGCAGACAACCAATGTACAGTTGATATCGGCATATTAGTACATAAGACTGTAGAGTCTAGTATGCAGGTCATTGAACTCGCGAATTTTTCAGGTCTCTACTAATTGTAAAAGAAACATGAACGTACAAGTTCATGTACTCCAACTTGTCTCGAAATGAACCCGCGGATTTTCAGATCGCTACCAATAACCAAATGAAAACTCCATGTATGCCATAGGACATTGCAGCTAAGAAAAATTCGCGAGTTCAATGACCTGTAGGCTAGACTCCTCAGTCGTATGCAAAATCATGCACATATCAGTGTTAAATTATTATTTGCTGTCTCACTAGATGGCGATTATTGGGTCAACATTTTTATTATTGGCTCATAGTTGTCCAGGTGGTGTAAAATAACGGGTGGGGCAACAGCATAAGCAATACTAACGTGCGAACACTGTAAAAAAAATTGCGTAATTTAAACGTAATTAAGGTATGTTGCACCAATGTCTCCACTGATGTCGGTGTAATTTTACACCTTTTATGTCAGTGTTTTTTTACTCTACGTCCAAATAAATTTATCCTACAAATAAGTAGAATAACACGTACATTGTAAAACTTATTTTCCATTGAATTGTGTAAAATTACAATTACTACATAACATAAAATAAACTGCAACATTCGTGTATTTTTTATCCACGGAAGTAAATTTACACAGACATCGCTATTGTATTTTGACCAGAGTGTGAGTTTCTTTTTCAGCTTACAAAATAGTNCGGAAGTAAATTTACACAGACATCGCTATTGTATTTTGACCAGAGTGTGAGTTTCTTTTTCAGCTTACAAAATAGTAAAACACAGATTCACTGTTATGGTAAATAAACCATTTCTGTGCATTTTTGCAATTTTACCATCAGCTGGTCCTAGGAATAAGCGCTAATACCGCGGTTTCCAGTCGCACACTCTAGCAAAATGGCGGCATTCACCGGCAACGCCACGCCGTTCGTCCAATCAACGCCTGGCAACCTGCTCGCCAGTCAGCAGCCCAGCCAATAAGGAATCTTTCTCAGCACGGAGTTGCCAAACGGACGCGAAGCCCGTCCCCAGAGCCCCGAGCAACCAATTAGAGAATGGGTACGCCCATATCAAAGGAACCGCCACGCCGCTTTACTTCTGTGTACTTCCTTATTCTGTGACTTAGGTGAAGTCTTCTCTCGCGTGGGGGCTGTGAGCCAATAACAAGCACACAACAAATTACAGTCGCAATAATACACTTACAATATACCAGGAAACATATATTGAGTAGATATGATGGTTCATCGCGGGAAAAGTTGGCCGTTTTCTATGGTTCATCGCACTGTACACATGTACGACAGTTTTCATTTCTTATTGGTTGTTACGCATGTATGAAGCTACTAACCTATTCCACTGGGCCAATGAGGATTCTGCTACTATACGGCAGAACGTTCGTGATTGGTATGCAAACAAAAAACTTAACCCAGTCGAAACCTTGTTCATCCAATCATACAAGAATCAACTAGCTAGAGTGTTATCGATGCTATGTTGGCTCAAAAACTTTTCACGATTTTCTATTATCTCTACCAATGAGCACTTAACATCTACTCAATTAAACAAACATCTGTTGAGATAACCTAAATGTCACTGAGGCCGTGTTCCAATGTAGCTTTGTTTCATTTTTTCTAATTTGCATTTAGCATTTTGTAAGGTTTAAGTCGGACGACTACAGCATTAAACTGTCTAGCATGCCATGCTACTATTATTTTGTCGTATGATTAGGGACAGGTGTTTTTTGCAAAAATATTTCAAGACCAGTTGCACTCCAAAACACTTTCGTTCATGTGCACTTTAGTGGTTGGATGATTTTAAATGTCACGTGCCTCAAGTGTCTGTCGGCGAATCACGGACGTTCAGTATCGGAGTACTTTATTACTATTGGTCCAGTCAAATTACGTGTCTTTTTACGCAGACACGTAGCCAATAATCAAAGGAAGTTGTCGTCGTCGACGAAGGATATTGAAGTCTAGCATGGCCATAAATGTTTTTGGGGAAAATACCTGTTCCGATGTATGATCATTCCAAAATTAAAACTCCATAACTCGCTCATGCAGATGCATTCAATAAATTTTGAAGAGGCAACTTGAAGAAAATGTTTCACAAATATTGGAGTTTAAATTGTTTTTTCCCCAAACTTCTACAAACCGTGTCCTACACGAAAATAGCTTTTCAAAATCAAAACATNGGAGTTTAAATTGTTTTTTCCCCAAACTTCTACAAACCGTGTCCTACACGAAAATAGCTTTTCAAAATCAAAACAAATCTTTTTGTCGTATATATTACGATATAATATAATGTATGAAATAAATACATGCCTATCTTATATGCCTATAAATAACTGTAAAGACACTACACATTATATGCATTTGTACATAATACTTTTTAAATAATTTGGAGTGCTATTTGAAAAATTGTATTTAAGAAGATATAGAACACGTTCTAAACAAAAATCTTTGATGGACATGAATTATTAAATCATTCAACATCCAACGAATTGAACTAATTAAATTTGAAGTAAGATTTTAAATGAGCTTTGATCATGAGAAAGGACCTTAAGTCCTTGAAGTCAATCTTATACGCAAAAGAATTCGCGTAGCTCCCGGATCTATATTGATGACTCCTCGTATGGCACGTGTGACGAAGTAAAGATCACGAAGGAAATTCCTTCTGTGTTTCATCATTCCGCCGCTAGAGCCTTAGGAATCCAACTCGTGTGAAGGTAGTCGCAATTATTGCTGTCAGACGTCTTTCTTGGAAGACAGTCATTCTGTGGAACACGGAGAAATGATGTCATTTAACTCGGCGCGCAGGAGCTGAAGTCGTATCCCGCAAATTTAGGAGCAGGCTACGAAAAGAACACACATCTCAGAGAATGGCTGTTGAGTGCTTTCAAGACGCCACCCACATTAGAAACGCCATTTTTGAGTGATCCAAAAATGAATAATAACTGCTTTTCCAAAGCGCTGTCTCTCAAAATATACGCGTCAGACCCATGCAAAACTACTCAAGGGCCCTGCCTTCAACCTTCAAATAAACTTTCCACCAATAAAGTAATAGGGTCTCCACTGAAAGTCCCATAGGTACAGGTAGTGCGAAGAGAACACGGCACGCCAATTCTGAGCCTTGCGCTTAGGGGCGATAGCGTACTTGATGTGAGTGGCAGTGTCGCCTTTATTGCTCCTGCGTCTCACAGCTTCAAACGCGGAAAAAAGCTCCAGGTAGGCGGGAATCCCTTGTACACATTTTTTAATGCCTCAAGGTCACGTCTCTGTAAAAACCTTTTTTATAAGCATTAAAAAAAATAGTTGCCAAATTTTTGCAAAGCTACATCAATTATTTTGTCTATATATACATATATATATATATATGTGTGTGTGTATGTAAAAATTATACCTGAAGGCTAGAATCCACTGTCGTATGTAATATCGTGCAAATTTCACTGTTAATTGGTAGCTTGTCGTCTTAGTGGGAGAATGAGTAGGTGAAGAGATTTGGGCGGCTCTTAACATCGAGGTCTTGAGAGCCGATGAGGGTGATTGAGGTGAGTATGGAGCAGTACCGGAATGTAAGGGCGAGGGAAACGGGAGATCCCCGAGAATACCCACCGATCAACGAGATTTGGGTGGCTCTTAACGACGGGTCTTGAGAGCCGATGAGTGATTAAGGTGAGTATGGAGCAGCACCGGAATGAAAGGGCGGAGGAAACGGGAGATCCCCGAGAAAACCCGCCTACCAGAAGCATCGTCCGGCACGATTTCCACATGAGTGACCCGACCGGGGATTGAATCCGGTTCGCCTTGGTGGGAGGCGAGGAGGCTAACCGCTCAGCCACCGCGGCCCCAGTAGCACGAAAGGATATATTTTAAGGTGTTATATATGTATACATTTTGTTTGAATATTTTAGATGCAAACCGAAGGGTGGAGGANGGAGTTTAAATTGTTTTTTCCCCAAACTTCTACAAACCGTGTCCTACACGAAAATAGCTTTTCAAAATCAAAACATATCTTTTTGTCGTATATATTACGATATAATATAATGTATGAAATAAATACATGCCTATATTATATGCCTATAAATAACTGTATAAAGACACTACACATTATATGCATTTGTACATAATACTTTTTAAATAATTTGGAGTGCTATTTGAAAAATTGTATTTAAGAAGATATAGAACACGTTCTAAACAAAAATCTTTGATGGACATGAATTATTAAATCATTCAACATCCAACGAATTGAACTAATTAAATTTGAAGTAAGATTTTAAATGAGCTTTGATCATGAGAAAGGACCTTAAGTCCTTGAAGTCAATCTTATACGCAAAAGAATTCGCGTAGCTCCCGGATCTATATTGATGACTCCTCGTATGGCACGTGTGACGAAGTAAAGATCACGAAGGAAATTCCTTCTGTGTTTCATCATTCCGCCGCTAGAGCCTTAGGAATCCAACTCGTGTGAAGGTAGTCGCAATTATTGCTGTCAGACGTCTTTCTTGGAAGACAGTCATTCTGTGGAACACGGAGAAATGATGTCATTTAACTCGGCGCGCAGGAGCTGAAGTCGTATCCCGCAAATTTAGGAGCAGGCTACGAAAACAACAGACATCTCAGAGGATGGCTGTTGAGTGCTTTCAAGACGTCACCAACATTAGAAACTCCATTTTTGAGTACTCCAAAAATGAATAATAACTGCTTTTCCAAAGCGCTGTCTCTCAAAATATACGCGTCAGACCCATGCAAAACTACTCAAGGGCCCTGCCTTCAACCTTCAAATAAACTTTCCACCAATAAAGTAATAGGGTCGCCACTGAAAGTCCCATAGGTACAGGTAGTGCGAAGAGAACACGGCACGCCAATTCTGAGCCTTGCGCTTAGGGGCGATAGCGTACTTGATGTGAGTGGCAGTGTCGCCTTTATTGCTCCTGCGTCTCACAGCTTCAAACGCGGAAAAAAGCTCCAGGTAGGCGGGAATCCCTTGTACACATTTTTTAATGCCTCAAGGTCACGTCTCTGTAAAAACCTTTTTTATAAGCATTAAAAAAAATAGTTGCTAAATTTTTGCAAAGCTACATCAATTATTTTGTCTATATATACATATATATATATATATGTGTGTGTGTATGTAAAAATTATACCTGAAGGCTAGAATCCACTGTCGTATGTAATATCGTGCAAATTTCACTGTTAATTGGTAGCTTGTCGTCTTAGTGGGAGAATGAGTAGGTGAAGAGATTTGGGCGGCTCTTAACATCGAGGTCTTGAGAGCCGATGAGGGTTATTGAGGTGAGTATGGAGCAGTACCGGAATGTAAGGGCGAGGGAAACGGGAGATCCCCGAGATTACCCACCGATCAACGAGATTTGGGCGGCTCTTAGCGACGGGTCTTGAGAGCCGATGAGTGATTAAGGTGAGTATGGAGCAGCACCGGAATGAAAGGACGGAGGAAACGGGAGATCCCCGAGAAAACCCGCCTACCAGAAGCATCGTCCGGCACGATTTCCACATGAGTGACCCGACCGGGGATTGAATCCGGTTCGCCTTGGTGGGAGG
This sequence comes from Clitarchus hookeri, assembly GCA_002778355.1. NCBI lineage: Eukaryota > Metazoa > Arthropoda > Insecta > Phasmatodea > Phasmatidae > Clitarchus > Clitarchus hookeri. Next base: position 166,056 of record NQII01002393.1, read on the forward strand.
CGAGGAGGCTAACCGCTCAGCCACCGCGTCCCCAGTAGCACAAAAGGATATATTTTAAGGTGTTATATATGTATACATTTTGTTTGAATATTTTAGATGCAAACCGAAGGGTGGAGGAGAGGGCATTGAAACAAGAAATGATCCTTATGAAAACATGTTCGGAAACCAGGCGTTTACTTATTACAGGTAATTACATTATAACCTTAGAATAGATTCATTGGGGTTCCATATTGCAGATATGCACTTGAGGACATACACATTACAACAAATGTTCCACATGACTACCGCTCATGAAAAGGCAGGCTTCAGCACGTCTCCTCCTCCTCATCGATGCCCGTACACGTTCAAAAATCCCACGTGTGTTCCGAATGCGTTGACAACCATTGACAATGCGTTCCCGGAGGTAATGGACAATATCGACAGGGCTGGAATACACCAAATATTTCAAAGATCCGCACACAACATAGTCCGAAGTGTTCAGGTCGGGGGACCTGGGAGACCATGGTGTTGGGAAGCCACGGCCGATACACCTGTTATCGGAGATCCTTGCTACGTACTCGCGAACGTCTGCATGAAAGAGCGCTGGTNGATGCCTGTACACGTTCAAAAATCCCACGTGTGTTCCGAATGCGTTGACAACCATTGACAATGCGTTCCCGGAGGTCATGGACAATATCGACAGGGCTGGAATACACAAAATATTTCAAAGATCCGCACACAACATAGTCCGAAGTGTTCAGGTCGGGGGACCTGGGAGACCATGGTGTTGGGAAGCCACGGCCGATACACCTGTTATCGGAGATCCTTGCTACGTACTCGCGAACGTCTGCATGAAAGAGCAATGTTGCACTGTCATGCATGCACCACATACGCATCCTTTCACAAAGGGGCGCATCATCCAAACTGTCACGTAGCTCGTGTTGCAGTAAGTCGGCCAGGTAAGAAATGTGGTCCTATCAACCGATTACCAACGACACCTGCCCACACGTTAGGAAATGTCCGCTGATGTGTCATCTCAAAGGTGGCATGCGAGTTCTCTTAAGCCCAAACGTGTGCGTTGTGGATGTTCATTATGCCGTCTTGAGTGAAGCATGCTTAGTTTGTAAATAACACGTGCACGAGGAACTGTGGATCATTCCCAAATCGTGTAAGGATCCAATGGCTGAAGACGACCCGGGCTGGAAAGTCAGGTGCGGCCAAGGCTAACGCACTTTGTACATGATGTAGATACAACTGTCCCTCACGTAATATCCGCCAGATGGGGGTGTGCGAAACATGCTCTGCTGCTGCAATCCGTCTGGCACTCGTGCCCGGCGTTCCTTCCACTATTTGTGATATGCGCTCCTCCATTTCCATTTCTGGTGTTGACACTGTTCTCGGTCCACCTGCATGTCGCGTGGTAGGTGTAGATGAACCGGTGTACGTGGGTGCTGACGGGACCTAGTGAAAACTCGGCTGTCTGGCTGTCTCCCGCGAGGGCACGCTTCGCGGTACAATCACGTTGCCATTCGCACGCCCATACATCAAAATGGATGTCGGTCTTCTCTTCGTTCGAGATAATGTGTGTGGAGCCATGGCAACTACTTCAACTTCGAAACATGCACACTGCTGTTGCCGTTCAATGTGGGTGCTAGTACCTGGAACATGACGCATGAACAATGTTGTAACAATGGCATGGCTGTACTTGTGCGTACGTCACCTCTCGGATACCATTGGTTTCCGAACCTATGTTTATTAGGACATTTTACATTATTGCATTGTCCCCTACACGCATCTACACGCCCCTATATATATATATATATAGTATGGTTACAAAAAAAAAATATATATATAGTATGGTTACATAAATATATATACACACACGCGTACACAATTTCTTTTCGCGAAAATGTATTTTGTAAGATATATTCATGATATTGTAGCTTCATATGGTTTGTACTATTATCAGATAATTTTTTTTATTCATACGAACATATAGTTATTTACAGGTGAATTATGTGAGTTTACTTCGAAGTGGCAGTATTCTCACTGGATTAGTCAAGTGGGGTAATAGCTAGAGACGTGCAAATTTCGCGTTATTATTTGGCAACATGCTAGACTTGACTGCCCTGTACCTACTTGAGCGTTATTCGAGATTTCTTTGACTACTGACAACTATACAGGATCATTTGCCTGTGTGAACTATTGACTGTAAATTGGTTGCTCAAACTTGAGATTAGTCTGTCACCAAATAATAACGAGAATTTTGCAGATTTCTAGTAATAGCTTCTCACACAGTCGACAACCAATAAAGGCATAAAACATACAATTGTGAACCCTAACAGTCACACTGTTATTTTCGTAAAAAAAAACTCAATCGCATAAAAAAAAAACGGGTATCGCCTTATTTATGTTTTGCGCACCAATCACGAAGACTCTGTGTCAGAGTTACGGAATCCTTAGTGGCTCGGTCAAATATGGAAAGGGCACCAGTAGCCAATGGAGTTATAACAACTGGGGTGTATACATGTTATGGAAGTATACTGTGTGCTGTATGCTCCGAATTTTTCGCGAAAAATCACTTGCCATCCACATACATATAAACTTTGACATATGTGTGTGTGTATATATATATATATATATATATATAATTATTTGATGGCGAATGTCAAATTAAACGTCTCATGTTATTAAATTACTGGTTCACGACAATTAACATCACTGTGAGCAATTTGCGGCGACTGTCAACTTATTTGTGTCAGTCGGCGATTTGTGCGCGGTCTGGCTTTACATTTATTCACTTTACCTAAAAGCAAAGTTCGAAGTTTAGGAAGTTATAAAAAAAATTCTGATTCCATCATCAGTCAAGACTTCTGACACAATAAGTCACCTGGGTCCACTGCTGTGATGTCACGAACCATGAATTCGTAGGAGAAACCACGGCAATATTTCCACAACTTGAAATGAGCTACAACATGACTTGCAGAAATCTATTGACAATGTTGAAGTTAGTTCATACTTCCTTTCCTCCAGTACGTACGCAACACGCATTTTTGTCTATGAATAGATAAAGTAACACTTAAATGGATAGCAAATTTTAAGAGCCTGATGTTTCCAGTGGCCTGAAGGATACGCAACGTTTAAGAATACGACTTTGAGACACAGCATACGTTTTGAAATCATGGCAGCACCGCAGAGATATTACAGTATTTCAGGCTTTGTGAGCCACCCTGTTACTGCTGTTTCAGGAGAAATTCTGATCATCCACAAGCAGCAAATGGGAACTGTGGTGGTGTAGTGTTCAGATTATTCGCCTCCCACCTAGGCGAATCGGGTTCAATTCCCGGCGGGCTTGATCTCGGATTTTTGCATGCGGGAATCGTGCGAACGATGACGCTGGTCGGCAGGTTTCCTCGGGTATCTCCCGTTTCCCCCACCCTTGCATTCCTGCGTAACTCCCTACTCACCTCACTTCACCCTGGTCAGGTCTCAAGACCTCGATGTTAAGAGCCGTCCAAATCTCTCCGTTTCACTCTCCACAAGCTACAAGGAAGACAGCGACCCACAGATAAAGACCGGATTCACTGAAAAAAAATATTTTGTGGCGGTCACAAAGTGTTCCAATTATTCACCTTTCGGTGGATTAGAAGGATGTAGACCATTAACATAAATGCCAAGAGAGATGCATCCTGAATTCGACAATCAAAGCATAACATGGATCTGAAACATTTAAGCATAAGAAATGGCTTCCCGGGTTTGAGAACTAATACGAGAAACGTGGCAGGTGTTACAGTCGGCCAACGGGTTTTATCTCCCACAAGTAAGATTCCACAACTTCTCCATCTTCACCTCGTCCTCGCCGAAGACCTCGGCTGCCAAGTGTATCACCTACTCATTCATCCACTCATACAATTACCAGAAGGTAGGGATAGAATTCATATTGCTAGAACTGACGATACCGCTTGTCGCTTGTTCTAAACTACCGTCGTAAAGTCGCAATGCGTTTGCAGAGATAACACCGAGAAACTGTGCCCAACACATCAGACCTGTGCAGAAAGCAAAGACTAAAGAATGCTGAACGAGGCAACCTCCCAAAGTACAGTCTTGCCAGCCTGTTTGATAGAATGACAATTAATACTGTTACTTCTTATCGGTTACAGAAAAAATAGGTGAATCGATACGTTTTGACAGTCTAAAACTACGTCACTTAATGTCTTGTTGTCATTTCATTACCAGAACCAAATTCATGTATTTCAGCTCATGTATTTGTTGGTTAAGTGTTCTAGAGTTTTGGGGAGCCATTTTAGCTCCTATCTGACCGTGGCTAGAATTCTGAAGTTGGCCTCACATTATTCCAAAAGGTGACTAAATTTGAGATGGTTGATGTCTCGACCCTGTATTGGACTTTTGTGAGTTTTATTCTTCTGTGCACTTTATTTCACTCAAATGTGCGTCGGAATTGACAGCACTTTAAAGGGCTTTGGCAACGAAACCTTTTGTTGTTTTATATATGTGTTACATACTGTTCAACTTGTAGACGTTATCTGTGACTACTATTTTCCCAGATAACATTTTTTTTTTTAGATCGCCTGAATTTTGCAAAATTAGTTATCAAAGTCAAAATTTTACTGTTTTATCATGTGCAAATAAAATTAACAAACGGTTTGCAGAAAAGTTGGCAAGGGCAACTGAAAGATCTCTCTTTAGTTCAGTTTAAGGTATGCTTAGCAAAATTCATTTTACAAAAATTCAGAGACAGCCACAAATAAAAAAATTCAAGAATTTCTTTATTTTGTGCATATTTTTATATCACAAAAACATTTCCTTATGCGATTTTATAGACATCTTGTAATAACTTTTGGCGCCTTATTTCGGTGTGAATTATCTCATATTTAGAGATGATGGAAAATCGCGAAAACGTTCTGAGCCAACATATATTTTATAACACTCTAACTAGTTTATTCTTTCATGATTGGTTAAACAAGGTTTTGACTCGGCTATTTGCAGACCAATCACAAACGTTCTGCCTTATAGCATCAGAATCCTCATTGGCCCAGTGAAATGGGGTGGTAGCTTCGCCATATTGCTGGCGTGTGCGGCTGGAGTTCGCGGAATAAGCTGCTGTTTCACCTCTGTATTCTTACCTACTCTGTGATTATCGGCTAGACCAGTGACCAAGAGAACAGAATTCTAGAAAACTGAGCTCTGCGTTGTAGTATTCAACTTAAATGATACTCTATGGGAGACAGCTCGTGTTGGTTATTTCGGTCAACGATATCAACCCGTTAGGTCACGCATTAATTCGCATGCTGATGTGTTGCAATCGTGTAATATATTGATGCGAAGTGCAGTCGTGTTTGGTATACTAACTACAAGAAGCGAGCAATAAGCTATGTGCTAAAAGACGTTACCGTCAGCCATTCGTAAACGAGAGATATAGCAACTTTCACAAATCATATTATCCGCCGGGAAGACTGACAAGGCATTGGGTACTGAGTCCTCGCTGTGTATAGCACTGGTCATAAATACCCTTCATGTGCATCATGTCCACAATCGTGGACACCATGATCGAACTGGTAGCAATAATAGAAGCATTCTACAAACGACTTATTTCACTAAGAAAAAAAAATGTCAAGCTAAGAGACACCGTAGGCGTATAAAGATTATTATTACAGATATATGAATATCGGTAATGACACAGAGTACTCAAGCATACAGAGGTTAAATGGCTTTATATGCCACGAACTCCAGCCGCACACTCCAGCAATATGGCGGCACTGACCAGCAACATGTCGGAACGCCGTTCGCCAATCAGCGCCTGGTAACCTACTCGCCAGTCGGTAGCTCAGCCAGTAGGGAACCTTCCGCAACACGCGGTGGCCAGTCAGACACAAGGTCCGTTCCCAGAGCCTTGCGCAGCCAATCGGAGAATGGGTACACCTACATCAAAGAAACCGCCACGTCGTTTGGTCTCTGGGTTCTTATTTTGCACTCTGTGGTAATGCTTTTGGTTTCAGGGTAGGCTTCAACAGGCCCTGGATGATTGTGAGCGAGTAAAAAAAAATAGAAAGCAACTGCTTATTGAATCATATGCAACCTGGTCCACGTTGAAAAAAAATATAATCTCCAAGATGGGAGGCAATAAACACCTTACCATGGTACGAGCGTGCAGAAGGTTGAGGAACACAATAGTTTACAAATGAATTCCCAAGTGGCCATCGGCTCTCAAGACCTCGATGTTAAGAGCCGCCCAAATCTCTTCACTAACTACAAGTTTCCATTCTCTAAATATTTGATACTATAAGAAATTTTTTGGGAAATTCACAGCAATATTATTCGCGGCAAACATTAAACTTGTCTGGCTTCCATTAAGGGTGCTAGTCACCAAAAAGTTAGCGATTTTGTGTTTTATTAGAAATACCGTTCAATTTGTAGACGTTACTTTTGCGAAAAGGATTATACTCATTTTTACGTGCAAGCTAAATAATTTCCATTTTTCTTATTGGCCGCGTGTCTATGTAAGAATACATGTTCTACTCGCCTGGGCCACTCTGAAAGATTTACCCTGACACTGAACGTTCGTAATTGACTTGCAGACACCTAGATGCGAACGAGTTAAAATTATCCAACAGCGGTTTTGGTTTTGAACTAACGTGTTTTGGAGCACAACTAGTGGTGGGATCTTTTCGCGAAAAAACAGGTGGCCCTTCTTGTAAGTATTCTTTCCTCGCACAAAAAAAAATAACATCTCATAGTTTTTGCATTATAGCATGTCAAAATCATAATTAAAGTTTTTTTTTGGGACATACAAATAACATAAACGAGAACATTTGCAAAAACTTTAACAAGGGTGACAGAATAGTAATGTTTTATTCCTGTTTAAGGTATGCTTAGAAAAAAAATTATTTAACAAAATAATTATAAACTCCTACATATAAAAAATGTGCAAAAATGTCGTTATATTGAAAAATTTTCAAAAATTGCGAAAATATTTTATTGCGTAATTTAAATTATTTATAGATGTTATCATGGCGTCACATTTCAATNTTTTCAAAAATTGCGAAAATATTTTATTGCGTAATTTAAATTATTTATAGATGTTATCATGGCGTCACATTTCAATTTGAATAATTTCATTACAGCATGTAAATTTGCTATTATTATTTGTACTTCCCACAAACAATAAAAATGTGATTATGACGTGCCCCATTAGGTAAAAAAAATGTGTAGTCTAAAAATTTTATACAAAGGGATATAACTTTTTAGTAGTGTCTATAAGTGAACCAGTGTTTCATACAAATGTAAAGTAATGAATTTTTTGGTGACCAGCATCCTTAAGGTTCATCATGTTTAGAGATGATGGTTTGTCGCGGGAAAAGTTGACTGTTTGCTAGGATTCAACATACTGTACACGTGTCCGACAATTTTATTTTCTTACTGGCTGACATGCATCTATGAAGTTAATGCTCCATTCCAATGCGCCAATGAGGACGGGGGAAACGGGAAAGCCCCGAGAAAACCCGCCGACCAGTGGCATCGGCCGGCACGATTCCCACTTGCCAAAATGCGGCAGGGGCATTCACAGATCAGATGCCTCCGTTCGAAATTCGCGTTCGTAGTCTTTATGCGTGTACTGTTGTGTAAGGTCAACAGCTCAGTTCGGTAGAGTTGTGCTTTCGGAATTGTCTTTTTGGTAGATACAAACCAGGTACATATAACCAAATTCCAGTATGGCTTCGCCTTTGGAGTATCTGCGGGGATGCTGAATGCTTCGCCGACGGAGGTAAAAGCGCGAAGCTATCTTTTGACCCCGCTGCGGGCAGGAGAAGAAGCGACTGTTATCCCCGCTCCAGTGAACAGGCCCGCATGTTTCAACGGCCGAGCTTTATTATTGACGACGCTGTTAGCTNAGGACTAAAGGAATCGTTGCGAGGCTATTACCGCATCGCGGTTATGACCGGGGCCAGGGTCCCCCCGGTGATGGCGCGCTCGTGACGTCACGTCCGCGCCATGTTGGAGATGGTGGCGCTGCCAAGCGGCCATTACAGAGAGCCTGGGCGTGGCCATCTTGCCATTTCATTCCTCGGATGAGGCACGGCGCGATTATACCCCGGGATATCATTTTCAAAAAAAAAATTCTCAGGTGCTGCGCATAGCCCAAGCGAAGGACTGGAGAAAATGGACAAAAAAAACACATTATAAACTACCTGCCGCAATAAATAAAAAACGATGTAATAATCTGAAAAAGGAACATGTACCCCGGGAAGGAAAAAAAAAAGTCTCCCCTTCGAAGAGAAGACAATTTAAGAAACAACTGAGGCGCAGTGAAGCTTGAAATTTTAAACAGCAATTTACCGCCGTCCTTTTTATTCTCCGCTGGATATATTTTTAATGCCTGGCTTTTGAAGTTACTAGTGGTCGACGGCACGAAGTAAAAGCCATCGTGCAAGCGGCCGACTTCACGGGAAATGCTAGGGCCCGGACGATACACTGTGAAACATTAATCACGACCCCCCCCC
>NQII01002393.1:174958-198341 GCA_002778355.1 Clitarchus hookeri
CTGATCCGTGGACCAGACCGCAGGTTTCGAGAGTCCTTCAAACATTCGGAACATCAGTCAATAGAGGTCCGGGAATCTCGCGGATTCGTTTGCTCCGCAATCCTTTATTGTAATAAGGTACTCGAGCAACAGAGTATATAAGCAAACAGAGACGAAATTACTTGGTGGTTCCTTTGGTGTGCACCCTACCCATTCTGTGATTGGCTGCGCGAAGCTCTGGGAACGGGCCTCGTGTCTGATTGGCTACCGCGTGTCGCGGAAGGTCCCCCCTACTGACTGAGCTGCCGGTTGGTAATTTTAAACACCAGGTGCCGATTGGCTAACGGCGTTCCGACATGTCGCTGGCTCGTGACGCCATATCGCTGGCGTGTGCGTGCAGCTGTAGTTCGAGGAATAAGCGGCTATTTCACACACGCATGTATTCTTAAGTATCGTGTGTCCCGGACCTGGCACCGCGGGATTCGGTACTTGTTTTCTTGCTCGTTAGTTATTGTCTCGGATTTGACCAGGGCGCTTCTTACTAAAGTCTATTCGCGGTTACTTCACACTTTTTAAATAAAAAACTTTGAAAAATTACCCTATGCATGACGTTTTTAGTTATTTACTAAGTGTGGTATGTATCACAAACGTTTTATACATCTGTTAACACAATAGTATCTTATTTGTCGTTAAATAAGAGTTTTGCCTTTTTTTCTATTTATATATTATAATATTTCATTCATAATAAATATGAATAAAAACAGTGATAAAACATGTGTGTTGGTAGCGCCCAGTAAGAAATAGTTCTCGTGCAAAATATCATTATAGGTGACTGTGCACGAATTCAGTGCGTTGTCGTTTGGTGTAATTTTCTAGACTAAGTTAAGCTTAGTTTGCACGGGGCGGAGGAATATCCTGGAAGTAGAACTTTAGCAGGTCTTCAGGAAAGTGTGAAGTAACCGTGAATGGATTATAGTTGCTATACAATTGAAAAAGAAAGTCAAACGTACGTGCATTCCAAGTCACCCTTGCCCCCAAAACTATTTGCGAAATTTCCCTGGTCTCTACAAGTTCGTGATTTTCATCCGCAGTTATTGCGTATAGTCCGTTCGTGGTTACTTCCAACTTATTTTAATTCCTGCTACAGTTCTGCTTTCAGGATATTTCTCTACTTCATGCAAACAAAGTTTATCCGGACAGACAGCAAACCGCACTTGCGAGCACATAATTAAATAATAATTTGCATGAGAATACCTTCTTACCACGATTACGACACATCACACCATATATTTGCATTGGCAATTCAAATAAATAAACATATATCAAGTACAATATATTAAGCATGGTACAGTTGTACACATGACAAGTCTTTCTGATTGAATCAAGTGGAGGGATAACATGAACACACTGAATAAAGGCAGTAAAATGTTAAAAGCTGCACTTGGGGTAGGCAGTCTGATGACGGCTATCATATCTTAAATTTTCCCTTCAAGATTTTACTGTCTCTATAGAGTGAAGTTTAATTCTCCTCAGAACACTGGGATTCCGTAGCTTCCTGGCATTAAATACTTGACGTACTCTCCCGAGTATACTCGTTCACCTATGACGTGTTGCGAAGTATGTAAAGTCATGGTCGGTGCTGTAGTAGGTTACAAGTTAGCGCCAATACAGACAGTGTTTCTTTCCTGGCCACTGCTAGCGCACCAAAACATTATTATTGGTTACTTACGGTAACGTTGACCAATAAAAATTATTTTCATACCGTCCGTCGTTAACGTTATTACAAGGAACTCTCTGGTACCTGTCAGACCAAAAATCTCCTCTTTCGCAACACCTGAAACGAAAAATTAATGTGTAATTTAAGGAGTTAAAGACACGTGATGGGACACACAAATTTCGTGTGTGCGAAAATATGTAGATTAGACTACACAATTCTCTGTATTCTCGAGCCTCAGCCATTTTTAATTTGGTTGATAATCCAGAGAGTACCCAGTTTAACTCCAGACCGGGTGGCACTCCATTATGTTCTTTGTTATCTTCCAATCTTGTTTTTGGCTCGGAGTCATTCAGGGCGTGTGTCATAAACAGCATTGTAATTCATTTGTAAATTTTATGGATACATTCTTTGTACATTTACAAACCTTTTCAAAATAAAGTAATATACTTTACAAAATTTATATTTTATTACGTTACAAGAGCCGTTTTGGTAATACACCCAGAAAAACGCTTGTAATGGCTAGGGAAAAATTTAAGTCGCGAAGTAAAAATTACAAACTATTAAGTTATACGATAATTATTTTACTTAAAACAAGTATATGTTTTAAAAATGAATTGGTGTTGAATAATAATAATAATAATAATAATAATAATAGAATTGAGTGGAGGTGAGTGGGGAAATGTATTATTTTAACGTCATTTTGGGTGTAAAATATTCTATTGTCTTTTACTTTACTTAACTAGGACCCATATAGCACAGAGGCACAAAATGAACACCTGACGAATGTCACTCTCGGACATTTTGGATATCCAAGGACATCCACGAGTAGCAATGTTACATTCAAAAGACTACCAAAAGATATCCAGATATCTGCCCACTATCCAAAATGTGATACATATCTTGTGGATGTCCTATATACATCTTTGGATGTAGCCACTTGCCTTAAGTAATGGCCATTGGTGGTTATGTAATATCCAATGGATATCCCGCAAGTGCTACAAACTGGTGTCTACTACTGGATATCCAAAGGATATACATTAGCACTTCATTGTAGGAATAATGTGACTTTTAGATATTGTGGATAGTAGATAGAAATAGTTCCTCCGAGGACAAGTGGGGTAATGGGCCGAGGTGCAACCACCATCTAGGATTCCGGTATTTTGTACGTCACAGCCGCCATCTTGGATTTTGTCATGTTGTGTCCTTGACCTTTGTCGGCAACAAAAACTCAGATTATTTTAAATATAATTTTTTCCCCATATAAATGATATTACATACATTTATTTTAAACCCTTGTCTCAGTATATGTCCCGATAGCTGAGTGATTTAAGGCATCTACATGCTGATCCAAGGTTCGGCAGTTCGATCCTGCCCTCCTCCAGACGATATTTTGAGCTCTGCAAAAATCAAATTAAAAGTATCGCTCTTGGGAGGCGAAAGTTGAACGAAGGACAAGTGTAAACAAGATGGCGGGGTCGAACGAAAGTGAGTAATAGGGTGGCACACACTAGCAGCAATAAACAACATTATAGGGATCGGTGGTGCACTCTAGCGGACGACGAGATAACCACAACATGTGGAGCGCATGCGGTGAGTTATTAGGAAATAAGATGGCAGGCGAAAACAAAATGGTGGCCGGAAACAAGAAAAAATAACGGAAATAAGATGCCGGACGGAAACCAGACATCGGGCGAAAACAATATGGCGGCTGTGGCGTCATCCAAGATGGCGGTGAAGCCTCGGAGCCTCAGCCCTTGTCCTCGGAGGAACTATTTCTATCTACTGTGGATATAATTAGGATATCCGGTGGATATCCTGTGCTATGTGGGGAAAGATAAGCTCATGCGATCACTGTTCTATGTGTATTTACCCTGCCCTGTAATTTTTGTAACCAACTGAACAGACTGCAATGGTAATTTGTTGGTTTGCAATGTCAATGACTGTCGTCCCGAACGAAACTTTTATGAAACAATATACTTCGCATTTATAAAAATGTCAACTGTGTTTACAGTTAAGCCCATTCTTTCCCAAGTTGATAAATTTCCCTTGCAAGCTCGGGTGGGAGCTTCCACGATACCTGCTACCCGAGCCTGCGTGCAAGCAGTTACGGAAGGTTCTTTGGAATCATTACGAACACCCGATTTTCGCGAAAATATTTCAGACCAGTTGTATTTGATAACAATTTAGTTCAGATTGATTAGATGATCGAGGTTTGGCGCGTTTTAGGTGTCTACCCGCGAATCAAATAAGTGCACGGTGCAATCCGATTGGCCGGTCAAGTAAGAAAATTTCTTCTCGCAGAGATACGATGCCAATAAGCAAAAGAATACGGCTGGCACGCCTGTAGGGTATTGAAATATATCATGTGCAGAAGTCTTTTCGTGAAATTCGGGTGTCCCTAGGAATAATCTATTCAACGATATTTGTTGCCACCCAATTAAAGGTCATGGCATTTTTCATTATTTTCCTTCTGCAACTGTGGTTTAGGAACAATCTTCACTCACGGCTTCAGCATTATGCATTTATGCGCAGAGCCCAATCGTTTTGTTGTTACAACTGAAATTTTTGTGTTAATTTTCACACGATCCTGTTTTAGAATCACCAAATATTTAAGTTTTTTTTTTTTTACTATTTATTTGTGTTTAATAGTTTTATGCTCTTTCTGAAAAAGAAAAAAAAAACTAAATAATTCTACTTTCCTCTTTCTCTCTCTCTCTCTCTCTCTCTCTCTCTCTCTCTCTCTCTGATTGGCTAAAATTTCAACCTTGTAGAAAGCCATCCATCGAAAATTGCACACGACCAATTACGAAAACGTCAATTTAAACGTCCAGCAGATGGCCAAATCTTCCATAGAACCATCCATACAAGCGGCCATGCATGCTTGCGTGGAATCTTTCTAAGAATCTTCCATCGCGGCATACAGCCGTTTTTTCTCTATGCTCAGGAGTTTTCTAGCAGTAGTAGTTGCTCTAACACGATAGTTAGGGATGATGGAAAATCGAGAGAATTTTTTTGAGCTAACATATCTTCGACAACAATATAGCTGGTTTATCCTTTTTTGATTGGATGGCCAAGATTTCGAGTTGGTTAAGTTCTCTACATACAGTGGCTCACATTAATATTCGGCCACCGATGAGTATCGAAGTTTCATGGCCTTATGTTGCATCAGAAATTATGATAAACATAAAACATATTGCACAATCATTGTTGTGTGCTTTAAATGAAATGAGCAGTGGAAGATAATGAAACACAACGTTTTGTCCTCGCGTGCTGCATAAGTACATCACTTTAATATTCGGCCAGTTGTGGTGAACGCGTGGCATAGGCACGATGCACATTGCGTTCGTACCTCGTGTCATTCCCTGCACGCTCTCTGCGCTGAGAGGTTGTATTGGGTAGCTCTGTTGGCTGTGTCAGTCAGGCAAGTGGGACGTAGGGGCAAGAATACAACGTTTGAACAGCGGCAGCTGGTCATTTTTCAGCATGCAAAGAAGAAATCTCAAAGATAAATTGCGGAGCACTTGAATCTGCTGAGGTCTACTGTCGGAGACATCGTAAGAATGTTTGAGAAGGAAGACAGAATATATTCAGTACCTCAAAAAAAAAACAATCANGTTGGCTGTGTGAGTCAGGCAAGTGGGACGTAGGGGCAAGAATACAACGTTTGAACAGCGGCAGCTGGTCATTTTTCAGCATGCAAAGAAGAAATCTCAAAGATAAATTGCGGAGCACTTGAATCTGCTGAGGTCTACTGTCGGAGACATCGTAAGAATGTTTGAGAAGGAAGACAGAATATATTCAGTACCTCAAAAAAAAAACAATCAAAGAAACTAAACGAGAGAAAAAAGAACGTCTAGTAATCAGGAAAATAAAGAAAGATCCAAAAATTAGTGCTTGCAAACTTACCACGGAGGTACTCAATGAATGTGGAAAGAACGTCCTTCCAGAAACCACACGAGTTATCACAAGAGCAGGATATAATGGCAGGGTACCTAGAAATAAGCCTTTTATTAATGAGGTGAATATAAGAAAACGACTTAAGTTCGCAAAAGAACACGCTGACAAAGATGAAAGCTGGTGGAATTATGTTATTTTTGCTGATGAGACGAAATTGAGTGTGTTTGGTTCAGATGGCAGGGTAACAGTATGGCGCAAGTCAAATGAGGAGCTAATACTGGGAACATACAAAACAATGAAAAAGGAAGACTATCTCAACACCGTGACAGCAAACATACACAAGAGTGCTGATAATCTTCGCATTAGGAACACGTTTAAGTTCTACCAAGATAATGAACCAAAACACAAGTCGTACATTGTCAAGAGCTGGCTTTTGTATAACTGTCACAAAGTCATTAACACACCTCCTCAATCACCTGGCCTGCATCCCATAGAAAATCTGTGGGATGAACTCAAAAGAAGACTGCGTACTACAACAATTAGAACCACAAAAGTATTACAGAAAAGGTTCAAGGAAGAATGGAGTAATATTGGCTCTGAATGTACCAGGAAAATAACTGCCAATATGCCACAAAGCCTGCGAGAAGTAATTAAACAGAATGGCCATGCTACCATGTAATAAAATACTGTTTGTTTAGTTTGGAAAGAGGATTATGTTTTTGTTTGAATGATGATGGCCGAATATTAAAGTGGCGTACTTATGCAGCGTGAGATGACAAAATCATGTTGTTTGTTAAGTTGCATTGCTCATTTCCGTTATTGGCTACCACTACATTTAAGTTAAAGTACACAAGAATGATTGTGCAATATAATTTATGTTTATCATCATTTCTAATGTAACAAGGCCATGAAACTGCAATAATCATAGGTGGCCGAATATTAATGTGAGTCACTGTGTGTATATATATATATATATATATATATATTTATTTATTTATATATATATAGTATGCAAAGCAGCAGCCTCTCGACTAGCACACTTTTGTATTTTTGCGTAGCGCTCTTAGCCGTGAGGCCATCCCGCGCTACGACCGCCCTCTCGGCGGGGAAGAAGGATCACGCCTTCTCAATGCAGGTGTCCCAGATATTCAGGCCAATTACAAAAGTTCTGTTTAAGAGTGTTAGAATTGTCATAGGCCCAGTTAAATGGAGTAGTAGCTTTCCACACGCATGACAACCAATAAGAAAAAAAATTGTCGGACATATGTACAGTACGTTGAATCCTAGTTAACAGTCAACTTCACCCGCGATAAACCATCATCTCTAACGATAGGTCATGGCTGGTTTTTAGAAGACTTTTATTAGTGATTTTGTTTTGCCACGTGACTCAAACTTCACGTGAGTCACAACTTTAATAAATTCTCGCAATGGCCTCCCTACCCCTAGTGGTCTTGCTTATGTACTTATTTTATTCTAGTGTTTTTTTTTTTTTGCTCACCAGGCATTTAACTGAGCTAGTTGAAGGCGNGCTCACCAGGCATTTAACTGAGCTAGTTGAAGGCGCCATTCGAAAAAACATAGGTTATGACAAATTGAACATTTGTTGTGCTTTTACGATAGCAATTATAAATAACTTTCAAAAATTAGTATACGATAACGCTTTCTCCTTTTTGTGACGATACAACAGCTGCTGCAGATAACNATAAATTCTCGCAATGGCCTCCCTACCCCTAGTGGTCTTGCTTATGTACTTATTTTATTCTAGTGTTTTTTTTTTTTTGCTCACCAGGCATTTAACTGAGCTAGTTGAAGGCGCCATTCGAAAAAACATAGGTTATGACAAATTGAACATTTGTTGTGCTTTTACGATAGCAATAATAAATAACTTTCAAAAATTAGTATACGATAACGCTTTCTCCTTTTTGTGACGATACAACAGCTGCTGCAGATAACGTTGAAAGCAAGCATGTTTTAAATTGGTTATTTCGTATAATAGCGCGTTGTATTGATATTTGTACAGTTCCAAACAAAAAAAAATTTGTTCCTTGCAGCACCTAAAATATTACAATTAACTGTGCTCGAAAGAGTTAGAATTAGTTACTGCGCAGTTTGTATGCGCGCTCTTTACTTACACGCTTTCGCACGCTCGTGACAGACCCACTCAACAACCTTGGTGCCATTCTACGCTAAAGGCCCCGCCGGAAAAGACGGAGGAAAAAAAATAAATAAGAAGAGCAAATGGAGATAAAAACTGAGCAATGTCACGAAAACTCATTTAGCTGTGAGGTCTCTTCTTCCCTTCTTCGGAATAAATAGAGCTAAAAAAGAGACACACAGAAAGAGCGGTTTGATAGGGTTGTGGGGAAAAGGTTGAAGAAGGGGAGAAGGGACGAGTGGTGGATATGTCGGAGGTATCATTAAACTGATTACCGTTCGCCCCGACTCAACTCTTTGCTGTCGTTCCGAGGTAGGAAATGACGGAAATTACTGGATGCCATAAACGGTGATGAGTAGTTTTGTTTGTTGGCGGGAGGGGGGTAGGGGGAGGGCGGTTTGGAAAATGTAATCGTTTGNCTTGGCCTTGCGCGTCATCCATTTCCCAGCGATACCCACTTAGCAGTTTCAAGTCACACGTAAACACACAAGTTTTAAAGCGTTACAACAAACAGATCTTCGGTTCGGACGTGCACTCCCATCGCCCATCGGTAGAGATGATGGTTTATCGTGGAAAAAGTTGTCTGTTTTGCTAGTACTCAACATACTGTGCACATGCCCAACAGTTTTATTATTGGCATGATGCTACTACCCCATTTCACTGGCCCAATGAGAATTCTGGTACTATAAGGCAGAACGTTCGTGATTGGTCTGCAAACAACTTAGCCGAGTTAAAGCCTTGTTCATCCATATGTTGGCTCAAAACAAATTTCGCTATTTTCCATTATCTCTACCCATCGGTTTTAACAAGTGACACCTGATTTTCGCGAAAAAGAGTTCCATGTACCGGTAGACTTCTGTATCTTACGTGTACGCCTGAAGCAGAGTAAATAAGTCTTCCTGCACAGATACGAAATTACGTGGCGGTTCCTTTGATGTAGGCATACCCATTCTCTAATTGGCTCCGCTAGGCTGTAGGAACGGGCCTTGTGTGTGATTGGCTACCACGTTCCGCGGTCTCCCTGTTGGTTGGGCTGCCTGCTCTCAAGTAGGTTACCAGGCGCTGATTGGCGAACGGCGTTCTGGTATGTTGGAGGTTATTGAAGGCCATTTTGGTGGCGTGTGCGGTCGGAGTCGGAGGTCGCCGTGTAAGGAGCTGTTTCACTTCTGTATTAATAAGTACTCTGTACCTATGCAAAGATGTCCCTGAAAAAAAAAATCTGTATCATTAACAGATGCTATGGGGAAGTTCGAGATTTTGTTTTCCCTAACTTGCTCAATCTCTAATTACCTCACTATCGACGAGACATTAAGCCCAGCCTGCCTACCTACCGTTCTACCTGATTTCCTCAGTTTAGTATTTAGTCTGTGTTCACGATCGTTTATATTATTGCAATTTCTCCAAGTGGGTGAGCTTAGCCAGGTTCTTTAAGTGATATGGGGGGTCTTAATTAAATAAAATGTTTAATAATATTTTCCTAATTTATTGAGAAACACTACAAAGAAAATATTCTCGACTTACTATCTCACAATAAACTTGCTATTTACAATTAATAAATTTAATCAATATATAAAATTCCATATCACATGTTCATAGAGTCTCACGTTAATTCAATCCATATTCCACCCGTTCGAAATGTTTTAGAGATCTCCATGCGCCCCTACGCACAGTAGCCCGTCGTCGAGTACCTCGTCCTCTGGTCCTTCCAAACTGCATTAAACACTCGTCTGCAGCCGTCTCGCAAACTCTGCTTTCGTCTGTCTCCTCCGTTGATTTTTCCCACTCCACCAGACTTCTCTAGAATACTTCACTTCAGCCAGATCGCTATCACAAATAACTGACTGCTCTCCGGCTGGGGGGGGGCATTTATACTGTCGTCAGCTCTGGTCCACAATCGTCTCCAAATCCAAAGTTTTGTTCTAAATGCTACACTAATTTCTTTTGCGATTTAAGTACGAACAATCTAAAAATGAATCAGTGATTTCAACAGTAGAATAATTTAACTGACTCTTCAGTTAAAAAA
The DNA here is from genome assembly GCA_002778355.1 of Clitarchus hookeri. Lineage (NCBI taxonomy): Eukaryota > Metazoa > Arthropoda > Insecta > Phasmatodea > Phasmatidae > Clitarchus > Clitarchus hookeri. Next base: position 184,730 of record NQII01002393.1, read on the forward strand.
GCTCTTATCTACTGGCGAATCAGTGCAATGCACTGAGGTTTTACTGCCAGACCAGTGTAATTCACTAGGAATAAGTTTAAATAACTGTTTAATCAGTGGAATACCAGCAACTATAACCATCAGTTTAATTTTATTCATTCAAGTGGAGCAGTTTGAAAAGATCTACAGCCAAATTTACTGATTTTTGCGCATCTGCTGCCATTGAATAAAATATATCTGAGATAATTAAATCATTCCGTTTCTGCCAGTAGATATTTTTCATTGTTTTTACTTACTTTACAGTTTCTATACTGTCAAATCACTTTATTACGACCACCTGCTACATTTGACGTCAGCAGAGCATGGCCGATGAAATACCAAGAGTGTCTTCCAGGTTTCAATACTGTATTTTCTTGTCAGCAGGTTAAATGCTGCTGCTGTTGGTTGTCTTCTGTTTGAGAAGCTGTTTCCCCAGTTGACTGAGAGTGAGAATTCTACGCTCTACGNGCTGCTGCTGTTGGTTGTCTTCTGTTTGAGAAGCTGTTTCCCCAGTTGACTGAGAGTGAGAATTCTACGCTCTACATCGCTGAACTCCTGCGATACTCCAGCAAGAGCTACGTTGTGCCTATAATAAATCTGCCACTTCTGTAAGTCAGAGGGAACCACAGTATTATGAAAAATATATTACCAGGAAAATTTCCAGCGATAAAAATCGGGGTGGGGTTGCGTCGGATCATGGCGATCTGTTTTACGTGACTGCGTCTGTGTTGGTATATGGGAGTGAAATGAAAGCAACGAAACGGGTACTTGACTCTTATGGCTTACATCGACAGATGTAAATTAGATCTTTTATTTGTGCAGCGAAACCACCGCGCTAGCACATCGGAGTCGTGAGGTATACTGCCCAGCAATTTTCGCCCACTACCAAAATTACCACCATTCGCCGCGAGCCGACACCCGCGTTTTGCGCATGAGCGGGGCCAACTCAAGGTCATACTCGCATCGTATACCCGATCTAACGAGAACCACGTTTATCTCGAAGTTGTAGTGTTGGAATGGATCACTCTGCAAATGTTGAAAGTTATGGCTAGAGACCTGAAGAATTCGCGGATTCATTTTCGGACAAGCTAGAATTCAAAACACGCGTGTTTATGTAACTTTAGCCATTGGTCCACACGTTGTTTGACAACCTCCTGGTGAACGCTGGCCCAATCGTCGCCTTCCACTGTGACAGCAGACAACTAATGGGCAGTTAATATCGGCATATCTGCACATAAGACTGTAGAGTCTAGCCTGCAGGTCATTGAACTCGCAATTTTTTAAGGTCTCTAGTTATAGCTGTTTACATCCTGGTACCCCGTGTGTCGAGCTAATTTTAAAAACGTAATCACTTAAAATACCAAATTTTTCTAAAAGTTCCCCAATATTCTTTGGTGGACACGCGAACTATTATCATCAGTAAGGACAACCAAATTTAGCTAACATATTTCGGCGCACGATAGACTCCAATACCCTACGGGCGTAACAGCAGTTTTCTTTCGTTTATTGGCTGTGAGAAGGTATTTTCTCACTTGACTGGGGACAATCAGAATTAGGTAACTCGGATGCTGTACGTATGTGATTCGTGGTAAGGCATCTAAGACGCGTAACTCCTAGATCATCCAAGCACGAAAGTCGATAAGAGGCAAAGTGTCATGAAAAACAACTGGTGGTGAAATATATTTGCGAAAAGCAGGTGTTCCTAGTCATCAGTGATTTTCAAAAGTGCTCATTTCGCCGCATGAAATTAACAACGGAAAATAAAATTGACAGATTACACTTACTGTAACTGTCCACTAAAACAATCAGCAGATAAATAACAACAGAACAGTTGTATAATATGGTTTCAGGTAAGCAGCAACCTAAGTTCGGAATCAGCATCACAGTGCTCTGTTAGTTTATTGCTGTTGCAGGAATATTCCAAATACTTCTCATGTTGTTCCAGTGAAGGAACAATCTGCCCTGCAGAAAGAACATAATGCTCTGTTCTAGAAAATACACGTACAGTTATAGTACAATCAAGGACACGGCCACAACACACAGATCTGCAACAGTCTAGATGTTTTGCTGCTAGAGAAAGTGGTGGCTATAGGTAGGGCCAGTTGTTTTTCGCGAAAAGATTCCACGACTAGTTGTACAACGAAACACGTTAGTTCAGAACCAGTATCGGGGTTGGTTGATAGTAACTCGCAAGTGTCTTAAGTGTATGGCAGCCAATCACGACGTTCAATGTCTGGATTACTCTATTCTGATTGGCCCACTCTCCCACAGACACACGACCAATAGCCAAAGGAAATTTGCCTGCGCGCAAATCTTTTCGCGGAAAAACAGGTGACCCCTAGCTATAGGAGTTCTGAGGCGCTAGGCAAAAATTTGTTTAGGAGATGCCCAACTGTTAACCCTTTCAGACACACTTTAATTTACGGCTTCATGTGTTGCAAACAAGAACTTGTATGATGCGTGCTGTACTTAGGTCGACACAACACTTGTTTCGTTGTCACAGAGCCAATGAACTGTAAGGCTATATGTTCGACTGCAGTTATATGAACCAACTATGACCTAGACCAGTAAAACGGTTTGCGAATCGTTTACCCGCAGGTAAGATAATTGGTAGAGACCGGAAAAATTCGCGATTTCAACGACCTGCAGGCTAGACTCTCCAGTCTTATGTACAAATATGCCGATATCAACCGCACATTGGTTGTCTGCTGTCACAGTAGAAGGCGACGGTTGGGCCAGCCTTCTCCATGAGGTGTCAAACACCGTGTGGACCAACGGCTGAAGTTTTATAAACACAAGTGTTTCGAATTCTAGCTTGTCCCGAAATTAATCCGCGAATTTTTCAGGTGTCTAATAATTGGTCATTGAGCTTCGCAGTGTACAGTACCGACTAAAAATTACCTACGCGTGCGTGATGTAAACAAATTTGTACACTAGGTCTGAATTGGTTAAAATAACGACGAAGTCACCTTAGTGTAAGCTGAGATGTGAGGCGTCGTCTTTGTACAAAGCTGCGGTAGCCGCTCGTCTATATATAAGCGACAAACTTGCGAACTATACGCTTGTTCACAGTTTCTTCAGGCTCTTTTTTAATAAAAACCTTTGATAAATCTCCCCACACACGACGTGTTTGGTTGTTTCCTAAATATGCTGTGTATCGCAAGCGTTCTTTACTTCTATCAAAATAATAGTATTTCATTTTCTTTTATATAGGACTGTTTCTTATATTTTATCTAGAAATATTAGTATTTTATTTATAATTAATAAGAATTAAAACATAGAGAAATTATGTGTTTTGTAGTGCCTAGTAAGAAATAGTTTTCATGCAAAATATCATTAAACTGTGTGAGCAGGAATGAGGTGCGTTGTTGATTTGGTGTAATTTTCTAGACTTGCTGAATCTATGTTTGCTTGAGGTGGAGCAATAGCGTGAAAGTAGGACTTCAGTAGGGCTTCAGAAAAGCATAAGGTAACCATGGATGGATTATATTAACTCAGTGGCTGTCTACACAGTGATCGTAATCTTTATTCTCCTTAGTAAATGCTACACTCTAAACCTTGAAACAGTGAGAATTGAGCTAAATCAGTGAAAACAGGGAAAATTGCGTAACTGATTATTAATGCCAGATAACTAAGGCCAGTGACTTTTCGCGTAAAAATCTGAGCACACAGTAAGACTTCAATACTATATACACGCCTCAGTTGTTGTTATACCTCCATTGGCTGCTGGTGCCCTGTCCGTCTTTGACCAAGCCACTCAGGACTAAGTAACTCCGACACTGAGCCTTCGTGATTCGTGTGAAAACGGTTAACACGAGCCAGAACATTTTTTTAGCCAATCAAAGAAGCTGGACGGCCCTACAGTGTTTTGGACTGTATCTTGTCTCGAAATCTTTTCGCGAAATATCACTGCCCCTACAGATAACTAATTGATATAGTGACTGAATTTCACTAATTTATTTGTGATTCCCACCGTATGTCACGAATTCGACCGCTATAAGTCCCTTGTTTCCAAGTTATTTGCTTGATTCGCCCGTCAGCAGTAGCTTATCAACTGACTTTCAGTGAATGTTACTTCACTGATTGATATCACTGATTCGGACTTAAGAGTGTAGATATTTCAAATGGCATCAACTCCACGCATGCATTTGTAAATATATAAAATAATGCACTGCTATAAAACTAAAATGTTACATGTAACTAGTGCCAGACTTCCGCCTACGCGAACAAGGCACCTGCATGGGTCAGTAGCCTGTGCGGAGGGGGGAGGGGTGGGGGCTGGCCAGGGAACAAACTGTTTTTTTGTATTTTATTTCTCAAGAAAATCAAATAGGAAATTACAAATATACAACAGTAATTAAATTAATAGAGGACGCATGACAAGACAGCGCTATTTATTATTACAGTAGCAAAATCAAATTTAAAATAAAATAAGTTATTTTGTTAAATTACCGAAAGGGGACCCGAACTCTGTTTTTGCCTAGGGGCCCCTGGTTCTCTAAGTCCGGCCCTGCATGTAACGTTAGAATTTTATTTCGCATTTCGAAAGACTGATGAAATTATTTCTTCTTAATTCATACTGATTAGAATATCAACTAATTTCCGAGGAGCCTGCAAGAGGGAGGATCCAGAGGGGACATCTTTCGCCTTAACACATGGCCGCCAGTGGCTCCAAATATTTTGTTCCTACAACAATATTTTATTCTCAGTGTATGCTCCAGGCCGCCATACTAAGTACTTCCGTATACGCAGACCAGATCTTCTAACGCTTCCCGAGAAAAAAAAACTGAACCACGCGATGTTACAAGCTGCAACCACAAACTCCGCCATGCCACGAAATTATTCTCGTTAGGACAACGTGAAGTCCTTCATGATAACGACGAGGCTGTATTTTCTGAGAAAAGAAAACCGCGCTACATTTTTTTTTTCGTGCAAGTGTTGGCTCTGTGGTTATTTTTTCGAAGCCAATTTAAAACACACGTAATTACTATTTCTTTGTTACAGTGAATAACTGCGCTGTTGTATAATCATTATTGACTTTCGTTTCACGAAACTCTCAAAGTAATTAAAAATGCATCACATAAGTTACAAATATAAAATTGTTATTTTATTTTAGGCTCACATTACACGCGTGTGTCGTGAAATGTCTACGATATACAGACACTAGCCGATGGCATACAAGTTCTGCCGATTTCTTTGCAATTCCAGAATTTTTCGATGATCCCTCACTAAGGAACTGTCGCCGTTTGGAAGCACTCAAACCATTACAAAGAAATAAAATAAGCAAACGTTATTCGACGTTAATTGTCAATAAACTCAACAAGTTAAATTAAAAAAAAAAAAAGGCTTATATGTTTTGTGTGTGATCTGAAGCGCGAGTGTGAAAATTTATACTAATATGTATACACGTTGTTAGTCCCGCAAAATACAAAAAGGTTTTCGTTTATTGCGTTGTTTAAGTAAGTAAACGTCGTTTCTCAGGTACCATGTTCATAAATAAACTTTCGGCAAACTTAATTGGATTTAAGTCATGAACCATTTTAATTCTATGACTAGGGGCAGTGATATTTCGCGGAAAGATTTCGAGACAAGATACAGTCCAAAGCACTGCAGGGTCGTCCAGCTTCTTTGATTGGCTAAAAAAATGTTCTGGCCCGTGTTAACCGTTTGCGCACGAATCATGAAGGTTCGGTGTCGGAGTTACTTAGTCCCGGGTGGCTTGGTCGAAGACGGACACGGCACCAGCAGCCAATGGAGGTATAACAACAGCTGGGGTGTGTATATAGTATTGAAGTCTACTGCGTGCTCCGATTTTTACGCGAAAAGTCACTGGCCCTATCTATGACGGTATGTATTTGATTTATGTGAATAACATTTGTATGGCGTCTTGTCAATATGCTTGGTAATTTTATTCCTGTTCTACTGCAAATAAAAAAAAAATCAATGAGCAACGAAAACTTTACAGCAACTTTCCCGAAAATGCGTTGAAAACCCTAAAATAAGTTACTGAAAATGAAGTAGCTATTCCACTCGACACGTTTGTTATTACATTATTGCAAATAGTTNAACCCTAAAATAAGTTACTGAAAATGAAGTAGCTATTCCACTCGACACGTTTGTTATTACATTATTGCAAATAGTTAGAGATGATTGTTCGACGTAGGGAAGTTGATAATTTCCTAGTATTCAACGTGCTGTACACGTGTTAGTTTCCCACCTCCCCCAACCCATTTCTAGCTGGAATGCGTGCATGGAGGCACCGTCTCATTTCACTGGGCCAATGAATATTCCGATACTCTAAAATAGGACGTTCGTGGTTGGTCTATAAAGAACTTAGCCGAGTCAATAACTTAATCGTCACATCGGAAAAAGATAAACTAGTTAGACTCATCGAAAATATGTTGCCTATTATTTTTCCTGCTATTTTCTATTTGTCTTTAGAGAAAGCATTTCATCGCAGGGAATGTTGACTACGTGCCAGGTTTCAGTGCACTGCATTTCGTTATTGGCCGTCGTCAGACGATGTTATCCAATTCGATAAAAACAATGGGAACTTTGCCTCTTCAGTACTGGACTTCTGTGAATCGTTTACAAACAACTAAGCCCCATTTCATACAAAACAATCATAGTAAGACGTTACATAGTCTTGAAAATAATGTCGTCACAAATATTCTTGCGATATACCACAATCTCTACTATAAAGTTTTGGAGCACCGGTTTATTTTTTGCGAAAATATTTACACTCAGACTGACTTGTATATCCTAGGTGCTTATTGTAAACTATAATTTGGTTATTAGAAGCGCCACCTGTTTTTCACGAGGATATTTACGCGAAGGCTAGACCCCAATGTCGTATGGTATGTGTATGTGCAGTTTTCCGCTGGTTATAGGCCACGTCNATATTTACGCGAAGGCTAGACCCCAATGTCGTATGGTATGTGTATGTGCAGTTTTCCGCTGGTTATAGGCCACGTCTTATTGTCGGGAGACAGTTAACTCGACTGACAATTTACCATTATTATCTTACTTTTATACTGAACGTCTGCAACATAGACTACTTAAGAATACAGACGCGAAATAGTTGCTTACACCGCGAACTCCAGCTGCACACGCCAGCAAAATGGCGTCAATGGCCAGCAACTTGTCGGAACGCCGTTCGCCAATCAGCGTCTGGTAACCTACTCGCCAGCCGGTGGCCCATCCAATAGAGAACATTTCGTAGCATTCAGTAGCCAATCAAATACAAGGACTGTTCACCTCAGCCTCGCGCAACCTATCAGAATATGGGCACTCCCACATAAAAGGATATCGTGCCGGATGATGCCCCTGGTCGTCGGATATTCTCGGGGATCTCCCGTTTCCGCCGCCCTTGCATTCCGGTGCTACTCTCCATTCTCATTTCACCCTCATCGGTTCTCAAGACCTCGTTGTTAAGAGCCTGCCAAATCTCTCAACTCAACACATCAAAGGAACCGCCTCGTGATTTCGTCTCTGTGCACTTACGTACTCTGTGATATGCGATTAGCAAGCAGTTAAAACAATCCAATCACGAAAATAGATCTGAGTTTGAGTGTTTTGAAATTACAACCGGTTGTGAAATCTTTTGGGGGAAAATGAGGTGTCCCTAATTATGCACAAACGAGGCCAGTAATAACTATCGCCAACGAGGCAGTTCGTTTGCCTGGGGCCACGCCAGATAGCGTTCACTACAAAAGAAAGCAGCAATTGAAACAATTACCTGTCCACTGGTTCAGCCAAGCGTTCTGAAACTGACCTAATTGCAGCTGAGTTTCAGTGCGGTTGCTTTATGCGCCGTTGAAAATGTTAATTGAAAAGTGACGAAAGTGCGTTTCAATTTTCTTTACGAAGTTAAATTTCTACGGCAATTAAAAGTAGGCCACTGCTTTTTTTTTTTTAAATTTAAAGCGTTATGTTTGAAGATGCAGCTTTAAAAATTACCATTATCAAATATATTAGTGATGTTAAATGTGAAGTAGTTTTATACAGCATTACCTCAAAGACGTTTACTTAAAATATTTGTAACTATACACTCTCCCCTTCTTCAGTGCGCCAATTTTTTTTTTTTTATGTGTGATCCAAAATAAGTTATTTTCTGAGTGACCAGAACTTATTACTAGGGCCAGTGACTTTTCGCGTAAAAATCGGAGCACACAGTAGACTTCAATACTATATACACACCTCNAATTACAACCGGTTGTGAAATCTTTTGGGGGAAAATGAGGTGTCCCTAATTATGCACAAACGAGGCCAGTAATAAGTATCGCCAACGAGGCAGTTCGTTTGCCTGGGGCCACGCCAGATAGCGTTCACTACAAAAGAAAGCAGCAATTGAAACAATTACCTGTCCACTGGTTCAGCCAAGCGTTCTGAAACTGACCTAATTGCAGCTGAGTTTCAGTGCGCTTGCTTTATGCGCCGTTGAAAAGGTTAATTGAAAAGTGACTAAAGTGCGTTTCAATTTTCTTTACGAAGTTAAATTTCTACGGCAATTAAAAGTAGGCCACTGCTTTTTTTTTTAATTTAAAGCGTTATGTTTGAAGATGCAGCTTTAAAAATTACCATTATCAAATATATTAGTGATGTTAAATGTGAAGTAGTTTTATACAGCATTACCTCAAAGACGTTTACTGAAAATATTTGTAACTATACACTCTCCCCTTCTTCAGTGCGCCAATTTTTTTTTTTTATGTGTGATCCAAAATAAGTTATTTTCTGAGTGACCAGAACTTATTACTAGGGCCAGTGATATTTCGCGTAAAAATCGGAGCACACAGTAGACTTCAATACTATATACACACCCCAGCTGTTGTTATACCTCCATTAGCTGCTGGTGCCGTGTCCGTCTTTGACCAAGCCACTCAGGACTAAGTAACTCCGACACTGAACCTTCGTGATTCGTACGCAAACGGTTAACACGTGCCAGAACATTTTATAGCCAATCAAAGAAGCTGGACGACCCTACAGTGCCTTGGACTGTATCTTGTCTCGAAATCTTTTCGCGAAATATCACCATCACCCCTAACAATAATCATATATGTGAGAGAATCTGCACCTCTGCTGGCTGGTGCTAACGTCGCCGAGAACGTAACACGCTTTTCATTAGTCGCAAGAATCAAGCCACACACGCAGAAATGCAGATCAGACCATAATATTACATTGCCGAAACACCCTTTAAGCTCATAAATGAATGCGNGCAGAAATGCAGATCAGACCATAATATTACATTGCCGAAACACCCTTTAAGCTCATAAATGAATGCGGGGTCGAACGGCTGCTCGTCTTACCCTGCATTGACTGAGCAATGTTTGGTGCAGTTATACTATAGCTAGGGGCAGTGATATTTCGGGAAAAGATTTCGAAACAAGATACAGTCCAAAGCACTGTAGGGTCGTCCAGCTTCTTTGAGTGGCTAAAAAAATGTTCTGGCCCGTGTTAACCGTTTGCGCACGAATCACGAAGGTTCAGTGTCGGAGTTACTTAGTCCTGAGTGGCTTGGTCAAAGACGGTCACGGCACCAGCAGCCAATGGAGGCATAACAACAGCTGAGGTGTGTATATAGTATTGAAGTCTACTGTGTGCTCCGATTTTTACGTGAAACGTCACCGCCCCTAGCCATAACATATATTTTCCCCTTTCTCGTCAACGTTGGCTTCGTAGCTCATATGGTAAGGTAACGGTCAAATGAGGCGGAATGGAGTGGGTTCAGTCATTAGCACCCACCTATTTTTTTTACATTTTTAAATTACGGTAAATTGTGCAATGTAAATAGTAACTATCGAAAAATGTATTTTCTCGTAATTTTTTTTTTTTTTGCTAAATTTAATGAAAAAACTGTTTTTAATTTGCTGCACGCAGTCGACCGTGACTTGTTTCACTGAAACGACTAGTGGTTGTCCACTGATTCTAAGCGGAGCCATTTTTCACTGATTCGAGTAGTTTAATTTCACTGTGAATCAGTGGTTTTCCACTGATTCGAATATAGAGTGTACGTGGATATAATCTGAACATTTATTTCAAAACTATATTCAAAGTGAGATCCGCCTGTTTGTTTTTCCATGCAGTCCATTAGAGAAATATACTTAATGAATGTTGTGATTTATTTCCACTTCACAAATCAAATTTTCATTACTTATAGATATTTACTGCACATTACAATTAACCCTTTCAGTCGAAAATAAATATATAATTTTAGGCTTTGCAACATAAAAATCTTTTGTTCGAAACTGTACTGACATCCAGACGACGCTTTGTCTTACATCGGAACCAATAGAAATCTATCTGTGCTTTATGTTACTGGCAGCAGTGGTTTATGAGGCTACGGAACATAGTCTCAGCAGCGAATGATGTCTCCCGCACGTGGGGAGGCTTTCTCATTGGACGGAACGTTCTGCTGTGTACAGCGCAGACCATTCAAGCCACTTCACATGCAACGTCCCAGATAGAGGACAATGTCACTAAAAGTGTTAAGTGCCTCTGCGTTCTTATTATTATTATGTAATAATAATTTCTAATTGCATTAATACTCAAAGAGATGCTATATAATTTCCTTCATACACTTATTAAGTTTCCAGCAACTGCTCGCCGTTTTAAAGTTCAGTGATGTCAGAGACGGCCATTTTTTCCATGGACGAAAATGAGTGGCTGAGCCCGTTAACATCAACAAAATTTTAGAACCGGTTCGATATTTAAAATGTTTGGTGGAAACTTGAGCCATCCAACTTTTTCAGACAAAAAAAGGAGGCGATAATGACGTTTCGGTGACGTCAGAACTATCCAGTTTTATTTGAACAACTTATTTGAAGCAGCTTGAAGGAAAAATTCGACAGTATGAAAGGTCCTTCGCCCTTCAAGAATCACATTAATACATTCAGAGCCAGTATGCACGACTGCGTACATAACGAAAATGATGTTTATTTTTGGCTGGTGCTGTACATTAAGGTACGGTATTATAATATGTGAGGTTCAGTTTCAAGTTATGTTCTCTGTGTAGAACTGACCATTTACCCATGTAACTGGTTTAGTTTATAACCTAATCACTTCCTATTAATTCAACCGAAGACNCGGGGTCGAACGGCTGCTCGTCTTACCCTGCATTGACTGAGCAATGTTTGGTGCAGTTATACTATAGCTAGGGGCATTCATGACCTCCAGCTCGGTGGTCGTGACAACAAAACCATTAATGTGTCAACTTAAGTACAGCACGCTACATAAAATGTCTTGTTTGCAACATGTGTATAAGTAACTTACTGAGGGTCTGAAAAGGTTGTAAGTACCCAGTTATAATGAGAGCGACGCGTGTTTCAAATGATACAGCATAACAACTTCCCGTACGCTGCAAACGTAATTTCCAGAGCTATCCGTTTAGGCCAAGACGTCTGTTCTGGGAATATGATGATAATGTGGTGTAGTCCATTCACGGTTACTCCAGATTTTTCGAAGGCACTGCTGAAGTTCAACTCCTAGGATATTCTTTCGCCTGATGCAAACAAAGCTTAACCGAGTCTATAAAACTATACCAAAGGGACAGCGAACCGAATTTGTGCGCACTCACTGTCATAATATTATGCATAAGTACAATGTCTTACTATACATTACTATCGCATCTATTTTCTCACTGTTTTTATTCTTGTTAAATATAAATAAAATATTACATTTAATAGAAAAAATTAAAATTAAAATTAAATTTTACCAAAAGTAAGGCACCTTTATGCAAACAAAAGTGCAAAACACTTGCGATACATACAGGGAAGAACCAAACATGACGCATGGAGTGATTTTTACAAGGTTNAAACAAAAGTGCAAAACACTTGCGATACATACAGGGAAGAACCAAACATGACGCATGGAGTGATTTTTACAAGGTTTGATTCAAATATTGTGAAGAAACCGCGAATAAACTATAATGTATAACTCACAAGCGTGTGAGTGACTGGAGTTCGCGATACACGCCTCAGTTTATTCCGAATTCTCAAATACTTCCGGCAGCGTTCCGTCACAATGCGCGTACAGGACTTGAGTTCATCCTTGTCGGCTACAAACGTAAGTGAGACGATCTATACCTGCAGACGTCACGGGCGTCGGTTGCGCCGAGGGGTTGCAGACAGGAAGTGCTAGAGCTATTTCGTTGAAAGGTTGCTATCAGCGAAGCATTTGCACTTGTTTATCTCGAACGTGTCTGCTTTCCAGGACCCAGCGGGAGTCGAATCCGCTAAGATAAGCGGAAGCGATTTCCTCATTTGAGGCAGAGAAACGCGGGAGCTATAAGGGCGACACTCGTGCGCGCATCAAGTGCCCTATCGCCGCTACGCGCAAGACTCTGAACTGACGTGTAATGTTCTCGTGTTGCGTGTATCTTGTACTTGAAGGACGTTTGATACTAAAAAATTAGCTATTGTTAGGGNACGTGTAATGTTCTCGTGTTGCGTGTATCTTGTACTTGAAGGACGTTTGATACTAAAAAATTAGCTATTGTTAGGGCCAGTGATTTTTCGCGTATAAATCGGAGCACACAGTAGGCTTCAATACTATATACACACCTCAGCTGTTGTTATACCTCCATTGGTTGCTGGTGCCGTGTCCGTCTTTGACCAAGCCACTCAGGACTAAGTAACTCCGATACTTAACCTTCGTGATTCGTGCGCAAGCTGTTAACATGGGCCAGAACAGCCAATCAAAGAAGCTGGATGACCCTTCAGTGCTTTGTAGTGTATCTCGTCTCGAAATCTTTTCGCAAAATATCACTGCCCCTAGTTGTGGCTAGAGACCTGAAGAATTCGCGGATTCATTTCGGGACAAGCTAGAATTCAACACACGTGTGTTTTTATAACTAAAGTCATTGGTCCGCTGTGTGTTTGATACCTTCTGGAGAACGCTAGTCCTCTCGTCGCCTTCCACTGTGACACCAGACAACCAATGTGCAGTTGATATCGGCATATTCGCACATCAGATTGTAGAGCCTAGCCTACAAGTCATAGAACTCGCGAATTTTTCAGGTCTCTAGTTGTGGCAATTCATCGAAAATGTGTGGTTTTTAATTGTATGCCCTTTCTTTCCTTTTTTTTTTCAGTATAATTGGCAATGTTAGGATTGTTAAATCAAGTAGTACGTATGAATGCTCTCGATTCACCACATTCAAGCCTTCAAACAGAGCACCATGATGACTACGTCAAAACGAAATGAAAGACGTAAAAACGGAATGAAAGACTGAATGATCATGTTAACTCGTAAATTAGTTTTCTGAAACATGAAACCCAAATTTAAAAATAATATTTTTATTCGTTGTATTAGTTTAGGCGCAGGGGCAGTAATATTTCGCGAAAAAGATTTCGAGACAAGAAACAGTTCCAAATCACTGTAGGGTCGTCCAGTTACTTTGATTGGCTGTTCTGGCCCGTGTTTACCGTTTGCGCACGAATCACGAAGGTTCAGTGTCGGAGTTACTTAGTCCTGAGTGGCTTGGTCAAAGACGGACACGGCACCAGCAGCCAATGTAGGTATAACAACAGCAGAGGTGTGTATATAGTGTTGAAGTCTACTGTGTGCTCCGATTTTTACGCGAAAAGTCACTGGCCCT
>NQII01002393.1:198950-222356 GCA_002778355.1 Clitarchus hookeri
TAGACAGTTAGTAACACCAAGGACTAGCTGATGGCTGCAGGACGTTCAGGCCAGGAGAATCCTTTATCCTTCTCCCTTCCTCTTCAGCCCTCTCGCTCGCGCTCAATTAACAAGCGTGTCTGTCAGAGTGTTTTGCCGTGTAGTGCCGTGCGTTTCCTCCCCGGCGACGTCGCCCAGTGGACTATTCGCAGCAACAAACACACCCCTCACCCCTTAATTACCATTCCTCCCGTACTCCATACAACTACACGGCTCTCTTTCCTTCGTATAGGCTGGCCACGGTAAAGTGAGCACTTTCCCAAGTCAATTTTTGGATTAAGTAGANACGGCTCTCTTTCCTTCGTATAGGCTGGCCACGGTAAAGTGAGCACTTTCCCAAGTCAATTTTTGGATTAAGTAGCTGCATGCATATAACTAATGCCAGCGACTCTTCGCGTAAAAATCTGAGCACACAGTAGACTTCAATACTATATACAAACCTCAGCTGTTGTTACGCCTCCATTGACTGCTGGCGCCGTGTCCGTCTTTGACCAAGCCACTCAGGACTAAGTAACTCCGACAATGAACCTTCGTAATTCTTGCGCAAACTGTTAACACGGGCCAGAACATTTTTTTTAGCCAATCAAAGAAGCTGGACGACCCTACAGTGCTTTGGACTGTATCTTGTCTCGAAATATTTTCGCGAAATATCACTGGCCCTACATATAACAGTATGTTCAGAATCTCAAAGCCCAAATTATAGACGTGGGTTCTTTGGTCCAACGGGCACTGATTGGTGAATGGCGTCCCAAAATGTTATTGGCTAGTGACGCCATTTTTGTTGCGCGTGCGGCTGGAGTTCGCCGTATAGGCGACTGTCTATTCTCTGTATCCTTTCGGTACTCTGCGGTTATGTGTAGGGACAGGAAAGTTTCGCTAGTTCAATGACGTGCAGGCTAGACTCCACAGTCCTGTGTATACTCGAGCCTCAGATGTCTGTTCATTGGCTGCTGCTCCAGAGAGTAGCCAGTGTTACCTCGCACCTGGCAGTATGGGATTCACTACTTGCTTCCTTGCAAGTCTACTGTTGGCTCATAGTCGTCCAGGGCGTGTCTGATAAACTGTGATCCAAATACAAAGGTGACTTGAATGTACACATGTTTGACGTCTATCTTGTTCTTAAATGAATACGCGATATTTTCCTTTCCCTAGTTATATTCTATGCTTGTGTTTGTGAGAATCAGTAAGGTATACGGTAAAATAAATTTTAAATTTTTACTAAGAAATTGTTTGTAACTTTACAAATGGTTGCAAAAGTACAAAGATTTATCTTGTAAAACTACTCGTTTGTAAAACTACAAGGGCCGTGACTGTAATATACCTCAATAAATGTTTGTACTATACTGACACACTCAACAACGTAAAACTGTATATAGCTGTTTGAGCAAAAACAATGGGTGATGTGAAGTGTAGTTGCGAGCAAAAAGAAATGTATTGCAAGTTTGAATAACGCGAAACACTTAAAACTACTCAAATAATCATATTAAAACGACAATTTCAATAAAACGTGACCGTAGTTTCCTTCTGCTTATTGGTGGCGTGTCTTCGCGAGAAGGCATTTTCTTACTTGACTGGCCAATCAGAATTGGGTTTCTCCGATACTGTCCGTCTGTGTTTTGCGGGCAGACACTTAGGACTCGCAAAACATAGATCATCCAATGACGAAAGTGGATCTAAACTGAAGTGTTATGAAACACACGTGGTCGTGAAATCTTTTCGATAAAATCACGTGTCCCCAAAAAAATTACTGCTAATGTCCATAGGATGTAAAATTAAAAGGGATTTCTCACAAAGTCGCTGGAAAAAATTAAATGTACGTTTATTTCCCGTGTGCTTTATTTTTTTCGTCATTAAATACGCTGATTTTGACGAATCAAGACGGTCGTTCAGAGCAGATGTATGGTTTCTGTCATCAGCGTGTTTCCCTTTACAAACAAAACACAGTCTTTAACTGCTTCTCTACTTCTTCCTTTGACTTTTTATACGTCCATCACTCTTACCGCCAACCTACCATAGAGAGAAAAGAAGTCGCATTAACATGATGTTACGTCAGCCGCAGTGGTGTCACCTCTGTGGGTGATTAGGCCTACATAGACACACCGGTAAGTACAAACGTTTTCTCTTTGCTATTTACGAGCCTAGAGGCCTGCGATTTAATCAACCATTGGCATGAGCAATGTTATTGAATATACCCTAGACAGGATTAGTGTTTCTTTGTTCACTGCCACAACATACCTACGAATACAAAAGTATGCAGGCCCTTATACGGCGAACAACAGTTGCCGTTCGCCGTATAAGAGCCTGGTATACTAGGTCGTGTCCGAATTTACACGCTAAGGGCCCACACCTGGGTTCATGTCCTTGAGAAGTGCATCCCGGATGTGACGTCANTCGTGTCCGAATTTACACGCTAAGGGCCCACACCTGGGTTCATGTCCTTGAGAAGTGCATCCCGGATGTGACGTCACGTTGTCGCTGTCAGAATTCACAGGAAGGGCACATTATGCACCCTGGGATGTCCCCTTCAGCCAAGGGCATCGAGCAGCTTGCCCTTCTCGAGCCCTAGAGTTTTTCGATGCGCAACTGTTTGAAATATTTAATTTTCTGGTGTTTGTCTTGTTTTTACATAGTCAAATGAAACTCGCATAGGGTGAAATTTAACAGATTAAAACTCGAGGTGGAAACGAACAAAGGCATCCGAATTGACTAGCGAATATTTATCATGAAGGGAACAAGGGTTCGTGGAACGGAAAGGGGACAAGGGTAAGTGAATAAGTCATCAAGGGCACATTGCACTGAAATCGAACACAGCCCTACTAGCCAGCCAATAGGGAATCTTCCGCATCATAGCGTAGCCAATCAGACACAAGGCCCATTCTAGAGACGTGCGGCCATTGAGCGAATGGGTACGACCACATCAAAGGTACCGCCATTTCTGTGTACTTATCCATACTGTGACTGTACTGTTTGCACATTTGAAGTTTTCCATTAGTTTTTTTTTTNCCGCCATTTCTGTGTACTTATCCATACTGTGACTGTACTGTTTGCACATTTGAAGTTTTCCATTAGTTTTTTTTTAGGGACACCCGAATTTCGTGGAAAGATTTCACGATGAGATGCATTTGATAACAATTTAGCTCAGATANTTTTTTTTTAGGGACACCCGAATTTCGTGGAAAGATTTCACGATGAGATGCATTTGATAACAATTTAGCTCAGATACACATTCTTGATTGGATGATCTGGGTGTTGCGCGTCTTCGGCGTAGCCTATTCCCACGAATCACAGACGGACAGTATCGGAGTAACCTACTTCTGATTGGCCAGTCAAGTAAGAAAATGTCTTTTCACAGAGACACACATCCAATAAGCAAAAGCATACAGCTAGTATGCCCGTAGCGTATTGAAATCTCGCATGTGCTGGAATCATTTCGCGAAGTTCAAGTATCCCTAGTTATCGTCTATGTTTGTCTGTGCTTGTTATCGCCATCTGCAATTCGTCTACAAATATACAACTTATGATGTGACATTGTTATATGTTAGCAGGCGAATTAAATGGGACATGTCGAAACTATAGCATATAATCTAGTCATAAAAGTGCAAAAATCAGTAGATTTTTCGAAAATAATATTTTGGCATAAAGGTTTTCCGCTTTTTTCCGTTCTGTTTGCTGATTATTGAAATCTGTCCTGTTAAAAAATTAATTTGAGAAATTTCTATATCTCTTACAACGCTGTTTTCTTGGCAGTGTGGGCAACTGACGAAAATCACTTTCCCACGCATTTCCAGCTGCAACAGATCACGTGACGATGCTGAGCCGNTTCCGCTTTTTTCCGTTCTGTTTGCTGATTATTGAAATCTGTCCTGTTAAAAAATTAATTTGAGAAATTTCTATATATCTCTTACAACGCTGTTTTCTTGGCAGTGTGGGCAACTGACGAAAATCACTTTCCCACGCATTTCCAGCTGCAACAGATCACGTGACGATGCTGAGCGGTCGAAGATGTATTTCCTCATCTCGTTAACCACGTGGTAAAACGTCTATTGCGGCAGAGCTAACGTAATGGCTTCGGTTACTCGGCAGTTTCAAGGATAGTGCTGCTTGAAACACAGCCGGCCCCTACTCCTGAGAGATCCTTAATCGTTTATTGCTTTGTAAACTATTCAAACGACACAGATTGGTTTCTTTGACATGTTACCTTCCTTCCATTTCCCCTCGCGCTCCCCCGACCAACCTCCCACGTTTACCCGCAGTTAGAGACGATGGTTTTGTCACGGGAAAAGCTGACCGTTTCCTAGGTTTTGACCCTTCCAGGCTCACTTTATTTCACGGTTCCTGGTTTTGCTGACAAATAATTTTATGATGCGTGCTGTACTTAAGTCGACACAACACTTGTTTTGTTGTCACAGCCAGAGTTGTAGGCTTTGTTCGACTACAGTTTTATGAACCAGTTATGAATAGGGGCAGTGATATTTCGCGAAAAAAATTTCGAGACTAGATACAGTCCAAAGCATTGTAGGGTCGTCCAGCTTCTTTGATTGGCTAAAAATTGTTCTGGCTCGTGTTAACCGTTTGCGCACAAATCACGAAGGTTGAGTGTCGGAGTTACTTAGTCCTGAGTGGCTTGGTCAAAGACGGACATGGCACCAGCAGCCAATGGAGGTATAACAACAGCTGAGGTGTGTATATAGTATTGAAGTCTACTGTGTGCTCCGATTTTTACGCGAAAAGTCACTGGCCCTTCCAATAAGATAGATAGCGGATAATTCACCCACAGGTAAGATCATTGGTCATTGAGCTTCACAGTGTACAGTACAGACCAAAAATTACCTAAACGTGCGTAATGTACACAATTGTGCACACTGGGCCTAAATGGGTTAAATTTCAACATTATGTTTACGCACTCTGTTTGAACACACAAAAATAATGACACTAACCGTCCGCCATAACTTTGCGTAAGTGCCCTTTACCACCACTTGCAGCGCTAGTGTGGCAGTCGCATACAGCGTGCAAAACTGTCTCAAGAAACACAAATTAAAAAATTGTTACTGGCGCCAACACACTCTACAGTAAGGTTTCGTGAAATTTACTCTAATGTATTTGCATTGTTACAGAAATATCTTAGCAACTAGTTTTCAAATAATTCCTCCTACAAATACAAAACAAGGTTTACAGTGTAGGCTTCAATAACTCACGTGCTTAATTACACTTTTCCTTTGCTTATTGGCTACGTGTATTCGTGGGGAGGCATTTTCTTACTTGTCCGGGCCGATCAGAATTGAGTAACTTCGACACTGAATGCCAGTGATTCGCGGACAGACACCTAACACGTGAAACAATTAAAATAATCCAGTCACGAATGTAGGTCTGAGCTCAAGAGTTTTGTAGTGCAAGAAATCTTTTCGCGCAAAAACAAGCGCTCTTGTTCGTGATTGGTTGCCGTGGGTGTATGAAGCCACTTTCCCATTTCTCTGGGCCAATGATGAGGATTCTGACACACTAAGGTTGAACCTTTATGATTGTTCTGCAGAGTGCGCAGTGACGGATCAAAGGGAATAACGAAAGAGAAAAATTCCAATATTTATGTAGTATACTGAACTATAAATAAGGATGAGAAAATTTAACTGTTTCAGTGACGTGTAGGCCAGACTCCACAATTATGTGTACATTTGAGTTCATTGGCTTTTGCCGTTGAAAGTACACTGTAAAAAATTTGTTTGTAATTTTACAAATGTATGTAACAGCACAAAAATTTCTCTCGTAAAATTGCACGTTTGTAAAGCTACAATAGCCGTGTTTGTAATAGACCTCAAGCCATTTATTTACTAAACTGACCCGTATCGACGATATCAAGCTACATGGCGGACAACCAATAACGTAAAACCGTATATAACTATTTGTGCAAAAACTAGGGGTTATGTCAAGGTCAAAGGTCACCTCTGGTCCTCTACCTGATGCCACCACTGGTCCACTGCCTGATGCCATGTAACTCCTAACCTCCTACACCCCACACCCCTGCTCCAGAACTCTCATTATCTATCTACTGGTTTGTTGGTATCGTTTTGTGGCCGTTGTGGTGTACACGTCGAGGTGATTATCATTTTTGTTTTAATAAATAAGTTCACGTGGTTTGGCAGTATTATTTACGCATTGTTGAACACTGTAAAAATATACAAATTGAGATGTGTATATTATGAAACCTATACGAGTAATATGCAACAGCCGAGTATTACTGAATTCATAAGTTGCAAGACTGTAGGTTTCTTCGTATTGTAGAATAGTTAAAATGCGTCGCAAGTCGTCCGCTTGCGTATCCGTGCATTGTAGAAAGGGGCCTAAAAGGACAAGTGCGTACGCGTTCACGCGTGGCAGTTGCGTGCAGTGCGCGGCACGGATCCTGCACGCAACTGGTCGGGAAAGCCTGCGTCTTCCGCAGCTGGAGAGGGAGGGTGGGCGAAGTTGTTCCAGTCACGCGTGCTTGACCCACGAGTTGAACTCTCCATTAGCCGAACAAGGACCCCCTAAGCCGAGCTACGGATCTCTCGCAACGTCATGCTCGACAGACTCTTAACGACTCACTGCTCGGGACTCCGGTTACGTAAAGCGCGGTAGGCTTACCTACACACAGGAATCCGCCTCGTATAGTCTGTTCGCGGTTAATTAACTCTTTCATATACACATATACTTTTTGTTCGGAACTGTACAAATATCAGCATTGTAACGTTAGCTAAACAACTAACTTATATATAGTCTTCATAGCGGATAACAATTTAATATACATGCATTTTTTATTTTAGTTAAGAATAGTTACTCTTGCAGATGCGTCGAATTTTATACATATCATAGTTTGTAAAATCGGCTAATTGTAGGTGAGAAGATCAGTCATTCTAGTAAAAGTCCCAAATTTTCCTAGGTGAACTTCGAGCAATAATATACAGAAAAATTACTCACAGTGTTTATATTCAGCCGAGCAGAAATAGTTACATCACGAAAATTCGCTTGGATCTCGAAATTACAACTATGAATGTTTTTTGAATANTCAGCCGAGCAGAAATAGTTACATCACGAAAATTCGCTTGGATCTCGAAATTACAACTATGAATGTTTTTTGAATATAAATAGTTTTTTTTTAACCCTTAAAATCCACGTAGGCATCCATAGCAACCACATAGCTCCATAGATAGGGCCACCTGATTTTCGCGGAAAAAAACTTCAGGACTTATACTCTAACATATAACAGCTGAATTCCACTTTCGTGATTGGATGATTTTTTTTTACTGTCGAGAATCACGGATACTCAGTGTCGGAGTAACGTAATTGTGACTGGCCCAGTCAGGTAAGGANCAGCCGAGCAGAAATAGTTACATCACGAAAATTCGCTTGGATCTCGAAATTACAACTATGAATGTTTTTTGAATAGAAATAGTTTTTTTTTTTTTACCCTTAAAATCCACGTAGGCATCCATAGCAACCACATAGCTCCATAGATAGGACCACCTGATTTTCGCGAAAAAAAACTTCAGGACTTATACTCTAACATATAACAGCTGAATTCCACTTTCGTGATTGGATGATTTTTTTTTTACTGTCGAGAATCACGGATACTCAGTGTCGGAGTAACGTAATTGTGACTGGCCCAGTCAGGTAAGGAACCCGACAAAGACACGAGGGCAATAATAAAAAAAGGAAAACTTCACGTATGCCATAGGTAGAGACCTGAAGAATTCGCGGATTCATTTTGAGACAAGCTAGAATTGAAAATAGTTGCGCATATATCAATTCAGTCATTGGTACACGCGGTGTTTGACACCTCCAGGAAAAGGCTGGCCCAATCGTCGCTGAGTCAGCAGACAACCAATGTGCAGTTGATATCGGCATATTTGTACATAACACTATAGAGTCTAGGCTGCTAGCCATAGAGCATCGGAGTCTAACCTTTGCACACATCTTAACGCGGTAAACAGGTGGCGCTATTCATAGCTAGCTCATTTCAAATGTTTGCAGCACTGCCAGGTCACTCGGGGTCGTGACGTGAGGTCGGATGACCCGACATCGGCGTGGCAGGCAGTCGCTGAGCTGCTATACGCTATTCACNCTCGGGGTCGTGACGTGAGGTCGGATGACCCGACATCGGCGTGGCAGGCAGTCGCTGAGCTGCTATACGCTATTCACGGTAAAGTGAGCACTTCTGAAAGCCCTCCATTTGGAATAATAGTCGACAAATATTTTTTATTGTAGGCCTTAGACGTCAACTTCCGAGCGCGGTGGATTATATACACCGTGTTTATTACTCACGTGGCAATATTTATTATAAAATGCGGTTAAATGGTAACAAACGGCTGAAAGGAAAAAGTCACTAGGGCCTCAAAAGTGCTCACTTTACAGTAAATAGCCTATAGGTGCGAGGGTTCGGGTGACGGAGACAGCGCTCGCATCGTGTGACGTCACAGCATTGCGTAATGCTCTGCCTCTGGGCCAATGAGAAGTCCGACACCAGGACCGAACTTTCTTATTTGGTCTGCAAAATGCCAAGCCGAGTAAAGAATGCATCTTACAATCATGAAAGGATCACGACGGTACAGTGTTTCGGGAAATGTGCTTGCNGCCAAGCCGAGTAAAGAATGCATCTTACAATCATGAAAGGATCACGACGGTACAGTGTTTCGGGAAATGTGCTTGCTCATAAAATTTTCCAGATTTTCCGGGCTGTTCTGCAACAAGGACCGCTAATGAATGATTGCAATGCGTGCTGGTGTGCGCTGACAACTGCACTCGAAATTCGAATCAGTGGAAAACCACTACGACTCCACTTATAATAAGTCGAATGTTAAGAGTGGAGATATTTAGGAGGCTCTTAACACCAAGGTCTTGAGAGCCTATGAGTAGATGTACCCTATTTTCGCGAAAATATTTCCACACATACTAGATTTCAATACGCTTCGTACATAGCAGCCGATTATTTTGCTTATTAGCCACGGGCCTTTGTGAGAAGACGTTGTCTTACTTGACTGGCCAATCAGAATTATTTAACTACGATACCGTACGTCAGTGGTTCGCGGACAGACGTCCAATACGGGTAACGCGTAAATCATCCAATCACTAAAGTGGATCTGAGCTAAAGTGTTATGAAATACAGCTGGTCGTGAAATCTTTTCGCGAAATTCGGGTGCCCCTGCCTATGAGAGCGATTGAGGTGGAAACGGGAAATCGCCCAGAAAACCCCCCCGACCAGCGGCATCGTAAGATAAGATGCTCACATACGGTGGGAGGCGAGCAATCTAACCGATATACTACCGCGGCCTTGCGTAGATAGATATTTTCACGTTTTACATGGATGTTTTTTTTATTTTTAGTTTTCTGTGGAAAATATTTTGTAAGGATTTTTTTGTTTGCCATTTTTAGGCATTAAATAAACTCACTAATAAACATTGTTACCATTCTAATTGTCAGAAAAATTACAAACAAACTCTAGATCAGATACAAGTGGTTCAACTGATCCATCAGTCAGAAAGCAAACCACTGAAAAACAGCGAATCAAATGGTTGAAGAATCAGTGAAATATTTCACTGAATCAATAAGTGAAGGAAAACGGGCGTTTTTTTCACTTATTCGTCAGAAAAAAAAACTGAAGTAACAGCTGAATAAGTCAGATGCTGTTAACTGATTCAAAAATTGAAATTTTCACTGATTCGGATTTAAAGTATGCCGATACCGGTTTATCTCCCGGTCGGGACATCAGCCTGTGAGTCACCGTCTCTCAGCTCACATCTCATCGCGTGTTTTTGTGTCACCACTTGAACGTGAGTGGTAACAATATGCCATCAAATAAGGTGATTATTGGTTATGGAAAGGAAAGCGGTTTTTTTTACCAAAAAAAATACCGAGATGCCTTTCTTAAGGGGGTAGTATCCATTCCGTCTGCGATTTTTCTAACAAATCTTCGTAGTGAAAATTTATGACCAGGCATAAAAAATGAAAGCTAGACATGACAGAGAACTACCAGTAGATAGAAATGGGGTATCTGGTGAACAGGAGTAAGGAGTCGGACGATCGGGTGGACATGGGATCTGGCAGAGGACCAGAGGTGACCTTGACCTTTGACCTTTGAAAAACACTCAAAATTTCCTGAATTTCCCTCGAAATTTCCCACCCACTGAAGCTATAGCCACCAAATTCGTGTCACAGGTAGTGCACCCAGTGCTTAATTCAGTTCAGTTAGTGTACGCTATTGCCATTGAAAATTAAAAACTGTATCGATCATCATACTTTACTTGTCCCAATGCACTAATACAAACTGACTGCGGACGTCGATAGTGGAAAGTCTGGTCGAGTCTCAAAGGTGCTATCTCTTTGCAACAGCTAGCCTACGTCTGAGGTCGCGTTCAGTTCCCTCAACGAATGCAATAACTTGAAAACCCACAATATGTCGCTTCACTACACAATGCCCGTGTAATGGAACACCTACAGTGCGCTGGTTTTAATTTTTTGTTCAAAATAGAAACCGAGATCGTACAACAAAACATACCCGTACTTTTTGACTGTACGTCGCAACAATAAGACGCTATGACAATAAGTGCGTGACACGCCTGTTGAGGTCAAAGTGAACTGAATTGTAGTTGCGTATAAAATATCAATTAAGCTAATTTTTAAATGAACTTTCTAGCCGCTCTTGACGCAACCCTGACTTATTTCACGCAATTTGAAGGTCGGGCCACAATTAATTTAGCACGTAGTATAGAACACGCACAGACAGTGGGATATATGTTGGCATAAGATTTGCCACGATCATGCACAACACACGCACAGAAAAATAGTGCAGTAGAGACGCACAGGAACATAGACTAAATATGAGGCAGACCGATCTCTCTGGCTGTGCACAACTATTATCCGTGTCCCAACATTGAACTGCTTTTCTGCCAATACGGTGGCTAAAACTGCTTGGACTGGATTTGAGGTTAGAACACTGTTTAGTAAACAAGTACTTTGAGATGTTTGTAGGCTATATATACTTCCTTTAACCCATTTGGAATGCAGTTAGATTAAATTCCAATAGGTNTTGGCATAAGATTTGCCACGATCATGCACAACACACGCACAGAAAAATAGTGCAGTAGAGACGCACAGGAACATAGACTTAATATGAGGCAGACCGATCTCTCTGGCTGTGCACAACTATTATCCGTGTCCCAACATTGAACTGCTTTTCTGCCAATACGGTGGCTAAAACTGCTTGGACTGGATTTGAGGTTAGAACACTGTTTAGTAAACAAATACTTTGAGATGTTTGTAGGCTATATATACTTCCTTTAACCCATTTGGAATGCAGTTAGATTAAATTCCAATAGGTNTACTTTGAGATGTTTGTAGGCTATATATACTTCCTTTAACCCATTTGGAATGCAGTTAGATTAAATTCCAATAGGTGAAAATATATGTTATTCATTTAAAGTGTTTGTCTTTTGAAAATTAAGACATAAACAAATCCGTTCATCACTGTGACAGTTGTGTACCTTTGGTGTAGGGGCCGCGGCGGCTGAGCGGTTAGCCTGCTCGCCTCCCACCAAGGCGAGCCGGGCTCAATCCCCAGTCGGGACACTCCCGGATTTTCGTATGTGGGAATCGTGCCGGACGATACCGCTGTTCGGCGGGGTTTTCTCGGGGATCTCCCGTTTTCCCCTGCCCTTTCATTCCGGCTCTGCTCCATACTCACTTCATTCACCCTCATCGGCTCTCAAATCTCTTTACTGGCCCCACTCCTTTGACGTAGGTCAATGTTGGATACATGCGCAGTAGACTAATAATCAATCTACCTCATCTTTAGTTTATGCATCGGATAGTTCTCTAAAGCCGATTATTTCTGTGCGCCTGCGCTATGCGTCTGCGTGGTTGGTACAGCAAGAGGATACGACCGATTTCATGATGTTTAGCATAAATCGTTTATTAAATAGGCCCTACGGTGAATTTTATTAGCGCTATAGGAGATTTTGGTGTCCTATATACAGTTGTTTATTTCGATTGAGATTGTTATGGTACGAGCATTGTAGGTTAAAAGATGGATAGGTAACTGTATAGCGTTTGGTACGTATTTGTAAAATTAAAAAGACACGAGCAACAAAGTAAACTGGGCTGTCAGTGTCAGCAGTATTATTCCAATGTCACCAACATGCGCACGCTAAATTTACACAGTACTGATTCCTGTCATTTCCATAACGGCTTTGTGGTAACTTCCGTAGTTTCTGGGGGTGTGCTATTTTTATTGTAGCTTTAAGATTTGATCATGTGCTATCGCACGTGATATGCGTGTGTTAAATCAATCGTATCCAGACCTTAAAGACAGGACCTGACGTAACTTAGAAACACCTTAGCAAAAATGCACACACCATAGAGAAAACACACACGTAATCTAAATGCACGCAATGGTCTGACTTCAAAGATATTTCATCCTGCTTGCCTGAAAATTGGCACGTTATCAGAAACATTTCAAGCATTTTGAAGCCATCAACAAANAAGATATTTCATCCTGCTTGCCTGAAAATTGGCACGTTATCAGAAACATTTCAAGCATTTTGAAGCCATCAACAAAGCATTTTTTCTGTAGGATTTTTTTAATTAATTTACGAATTTTTAAAATTTTTTAAATATTTAACCCTTTGAGGACAGCGCCANTTTAATTAATTTACGAATTTTTAAAATTTTTTAAATATTTAACCCTTTGAGGACAGCGCCAATTTAGTGACACTGAAGACAAGGTTGAAGTGAGCTGCATCTATTCCTATATTCTCCACTACAACTCAGTTGTGATGGTATCTGTATTTCCATTTACCATCGTCCTATTGGCCCAGGCTACACCGGGCACGCCTACTGTACTATGCAAAGTTTAGTATTGGCTGGCAGTCGGCCAATGGAGTCGCGTGTTAACGTGTTGACTATGCATCAATTAATTTGTCGAGACAGATGTAACACGTTTTACAATCCATCGTGTTTATTTGAAAAATTATTAACAATAAGTTTTCTTCTTACAAACTTAAGTGCAGACTAGTTATAAATTTTTAGTTATATTCCAATAAAATAAAAACAGTAAAACTATATAAGTAGAAGATATGTCTTCAAGAGAAAATACATTTTCATAGACGTAGCCTTCGAGTATTTACAAGCATGCTCCTCAAAGGGTTAAAGGACAACGACAAATTTCATCGTAGCTGTCGTTAAAACGGTCTGACAGCGGAGTGTACTTTGGGTGTCCGGGTAGCTTCATAAATTATCAGCCTTATCGGCAGGAGTATGCAAGCTGATCCGCAAGGTAAACGGAACAATGCGCACTTATGCAGCGAAATGTGCATTGTGGAGGTGACGCAAGGCCCGAGCTGCGACTGCTTGTTGAGTACCTGGATACTGCTTCGACCGATTGTCTCTTGTAGCATATACAATGATGCGCGTGGCAAAAGGAAAGGGAACAAATTTTACGCGCCACAGTGTACGCTGTGGAGGTAGCGGAACACGGCCCAAGAGACGAGTGCTAGTCGGTTACCCGGGTAACGCAACTGCTGATCGAGCCTGTTTACTACGGGATGTGCACTAGTGCGCCCGGTCGAGGATACGGAACAACTTTCGTGCGTCGCAGTGCGCACAGTGGAGGTAGCGGAACACGGCCCAAGAGACGAGTGCTAGTCGGTTACCCGGGTAACGCAACTGCTGATCGAGCCTGTTTACTACGGGATGTGCACTAGTGCGCCCGGTCGAGGATACGGAACAACTTTCGTGCGTCGCAGTGCGCACAGTGGAGGTAGCGGAACACGGCCCAAGAGACGAGTGCTAGTCGGTTACCCGGGTAACGCAACTGCTGATCGAGCCTGTTTACTACGGGATGTGCACTAGTGCGCCCGGTCGAGGATACGGAACAACTTTCGTGCGTCGCAGTGCGCACAGTGGAGGTAGCGGAACACGGCCCAAGAGACGAGTGCTAGTCGGTTACCCGGGTAACGCAACTGCTGATCGAGCCTGTTTACTACGGGATGTGCACTAGTGCGCCCGGTCGAGGATACGGAACAACTTTCGTGCGTCGCAGTGCGCACAGTGGAGGTAGCGGAACACGGCCCAAGAGACGAGTGCTAGTCGGTTACCCGGGTAACGCAACTGCTGATCGAGCCTGTTTACTACGGGATGTGCACTAGTGCGCCCGGTCGAGGATACGGAACAACTTTCGTGCGTCGCAGTGCGCACAGTGGAGGTAGCGGAACACGGCCCAAGAGACGAGTGCTAGTCGGTTACCCGGGTAACGCAACTGCTGATCGAGCCTGTTTACTACGGGATGTGCACTAGTGCGCCCGGTCGAGGATACGGAACAACTTTCGTGCGTCGCAGTGCGCACAGTGGAGGTAGCGGAACACGGCCCAAGAGACGAGTGCTAGTCGGTTACCCGGGTAACGCAACTGCTGATCGAGCCTGTTTACTACGGGATGTGCACTAGTGCGCCCGGTCGAGGATACGGAACAACTTTCGTGCGTCGCAGTGCGCACAGTGGAGGTAGCGGAACACGGCCCAAGAGACGAGTGCTAGTCGGTTACCCGGGTAACGCAACTGCTGATCGAGCCTGTTTACTACGGGATGTGCACTAGTGCGCCCGGTCGAGGATACGGAACAACTTTCGTGCGTCGCAGTGCGCACAGTGGAGGTAGCGGAACACGGCCCAAGAGACGAGTGCTAGTCGGTTACCCGGGTAACGCAACTGCTGATCGAGCCTGTTTACTACGGGATGTGCACTAGTGCGCCCGGTCGAGGATACGGAACAACTTTCGTGCGTCGCAGTGCGCACAGTGGAGGTAGCGGAACACGGCCCAAGAGACGAGTGCTAGTCGGTTACCCGGGTAACGCAACTGCTGATCGAGCCTGTTTACTACGGGATGTGCACTAGTGCGCCCGGTCGAGGATACGGAACAACTTTCGTGCGTCGCAGTGCGCACAGTGGAGGTAGCGGAACACGGCCCAAGAGACGAGTGCTAGTCGGTTACCCGGGTAACGCAACTGCTGATCGAGCCTGTTTACTACGGGATGTGCACTAGTGCGCCCGGTCGAGGATACGGAACAACTTTCGTGCGTCGCAGTGCGCACAGTGGAGGTAGCGGAACACGGCCCAAGAGACGAGTGCTAGTCGGTTACCCGGGTAACGCAACTGCTGATCGAGCCTGTTTACTACGGGATGTGCACTAGTGCGCCCGGTCGAGGATACGGAACAACTTTCGTGCGTCGCAGTGCGCACAGTGGAGGTAGCGGAACACGGCCCAAGAGACGAGTGCTAGTCGGTTACCCGGGTAACGCAACTGCTGATCGAGCCTGTTTACTACGGGATGTGCACTAGTGCGCCCGGTCGAGGATACGGAACAACTTTCGTGCGTCGCAGTGCGCACAGTGGAGGTAGCGGAACACGGCCCAAGAGACGAGTGCTAGTCGGTTACCCGGGTAACGCAACTGCTGATCGAGCCTGTCTACTACGGGATGTGCACTGGTGCGCCCGGTCGAGGTTACGGAACAACTTTCGTGCGTCGCAGTGCGCACAGTGGAGGTAGCGGAACACGGCCCAAGAGACGAGTGCTAGTCGGTTACCCGGGTAACGCAACTGCTGATCGAGCCGGTTTACTACGGGATGTGCACTAGTGCGCCCGGTCGAGGATACGGAACAACTTTCGTGCGTCGCAGTGCGCACAGTGGAGGTAGCGGAACACGGCCCAAGAGACGAGTGCTAGTCGGTTACCCGGGTAACGCAACTGCTGATCGAGCCTGTCTACTACGGGATGTGCACTAGTGCGCCCGGTCGAGGATACGGAACAACTTTCGTGCGTCGCAGTGCGCACAGTGGAGGTAGCGGAACACGGCCCAAGAGACGAGTGCTAGTCGGTTACCCGGGTAACGCAACTGCTGATCGAGCCTGTTTACTACGGGATGTGCACTAGTGCGCCCGGTCGAGGATACGGAACAACTTTCGTGCGTCGCAGTGCGCACAGTGGAGGTAGCGGAACACGGCCCAAGAGACGAGTGCTAGTCGGTTACCCGGGTAACGCAACTGCTGATCGAGCCTGTTTACTACGGGATGTGCACTAGTGCGCCCGGTCGAGGATACGGAACAACTTTCGTGCGTCGCAGTGCGCACAGTGGAGGTAGCGGAACACGGCCCAAGAGACGAGTGCTAGTCGGTTACCCGGGTAACGCAACTGCTGATCGAGCCTGTTTACTACGGGATGTGCACTAGTGCGCCCGGTCGAGGATACGGAACAACTTTCGTGCGTCGCAGTGCGCACAGTGGAGGTAGCGGAACACGGCCCAAGAGACGAGTGCTAGTCGGTTACCCGGGTAACGCAACTGCTGATCGAGCCTGTTTACTACGGGATGTGCACTAGTGCGCCCGGTCGAGGATACGGAACAACTTTCGTGCGTCGCAGTGCGCACAGTGGAGGTAGCGGAACACGGCCCAAGAGACGAGTGCTAGTCGGTTACCCGGGTAACGCAACTGCTGATCGAGCCTGTTTACTACGGGATGTGCACTAGTGCGCCCGGTCGAGGATACGGAACAACTTTCGTGCGTCGCAGTGCGCACAGTGGAGGTAGCGGAACACGGCCCAAGAGACGAGTGCTAGTCGGTTACCCGGGTAACGCAACTGCTGATCGAGCCTGTTTACTACGGGATGTGCACTAGTGCGCCCGGTCGAGGATACGGAACAACTTTCGTGCGTCGCAGTGCGCACAGTGGAGGTAGCGGAACACGGCCCAAGAGACGAGTGCTAGTCGGTTACCCGGGTAACGCAACTGCTGATCGAGCCTGTTTACTACGGGATGTGCACTAGTGCGCCCGGTCGAGGATACGGAACAACTTTCGTGCGTCGCAGTGCGCACAGTGGAGGTAGCGGAACACGGCCCAAGAGACGAGTGCTAGTCGGTTACCCGGGTAACGCAACTGCTGATCGAGCCTGTTTACTACGGGATGTGCACTAGTGCGCCCGGTCGAGGATACGGAACAACTTTCGTGCGTCGCAGTGCGCACAGTGGAGGTAGCGGAACACGGCCCAAGAGACGAGTGCTAGTCGGTTACCCGGGTAACGCAACTGCTGATCGAGCCTGTTTACTACGGGATGTGCACTAGTGCGCCCGGTCGAGGATACGGAACAACTTTCGTGCGTCGCAGTGCGCACAGTGGAGGTAGCGGAACACGGCCCAAGAGACGAGTGCTAGTCGGTTACCCGGGTAACGCAACTGCTGATCGAGCCTGTTTACTACGGGATGTGCACTGGTGCGCCTGGTTAAGGTTGCGGAACAACTTTCGTGTGGGGCAGTGCGAGCTGTGGAGGTGGCGGGACAGGGCCCGCGAGAGACGATGGTCGGATACACGAGTGAAGCGACGAGCACGAGACTCGTTCCGGACCTGTTGTCGCCAGCAGAGAGGCCCGTTTATCAGCGGGCGAGAGCCAGGTGAAATACGCGCGACATGACAGCAACCTACCTGCTCCTAAGAACCTGGTTGACCGCTCGCCCGGCCTTTTAAAACGAACATCGTGTCCTTATCGACGCGCTCTTAAAGGCATTTTATTTATATCGCCGATAGCTGCTCCATTCCGTGGAAATAGAGGTCATAAAGGAATTTCACGACTCAAACTGGATGCGCGTTAAGCTTCTAGAGTAGGCTCGCCGGGTTCTTGAAGCACTTAGAGCACAACACACTTTGTAGAAGAAATTTGATTTTATTACTTAAGGGCGTCATTAACTTTCAGATAATCTAGTGCTGTGAAAAACACACTGTTTTTCAAGTAATGCCATATGTCGCATGCAGGAATGTGTTCATTTTTATTTTTACAAAATTAGAAACGTTTCTTTCGATAACATAAGTAATTAGAAAGTTAATATTACATTTTGCTATTCTGCATCGCGTCCCTTGACCCGTCCCGCTCGAGCGAGCGAAGCAGTGAGCCAAGGGTAGAGTAGTAACACCAGAAAAGCGCGGCGATTTACAAAGGTGAGCCGCCGCGTGTGTCAGATAAGCCTTTAGGGCCACCTGATTTTGGCGAAAAAAAATTCTACGAACAGTTGTACTCCAAAACACGTTAGTTCAGAATCACTATCGCGGTTGGCTGATTTTATGCCGCACGCGTCTTAAGTGTCTGCCAGCCAATCACTGTCGTACAGTGTCAGCGTAACATAATTCTGATATGCCCAGTCTAGGTGAAAATGTCTTCTCACACAGACACAAAGCCAATGGCCAAAGGAAATTTGCAAACTTGAACATAAGAAGTTTAAGTCTAGCTTGAGCATAAATATTTTCGCAAAAGCAGGTGGCCCTAACTGTCGGGAATCGTGCGCTCCCGTCCTACAGTGGGCTGAATTTCTAAGGCTATCGTTGAATGAATGTTCTGGTCATTGCCCTGGCCTCTCTCAGCGAGACTTGAGGTGCTGGGAACCTTCCAGATCAGGCCAGCGAGGCATTGTACGTAAGCCGCGACGGGCCTGCGAGCCGACAGTCTAGAGTTTGAAGGGTTGTGCGACCTTATGCGCCAGGTGTGCGGAAACAGAGAAGCGACGAGCCAGCAGAGCGTCGAGAAGCGGTGAGATGACCAGCGGGAGTGAATTCTGTAGACTGCGAGCATCGGTACAGTGAAGAGCGAGACAGACGGGCGGGACTATTGAACTGGATCAGTGAGTGACAGACATTTGGAATGATGGCAATAGACAGATTGAATGCAAGTGAATAATGAGTGTGAATTAGGTGACTGTAACCAATACGGAGACATTGATAAGGACTTAAAATTAGAATTGAAATAGACATTATACACTGGAGAGCCAAAAAAAACTGGTATAGGCTTGCGTATGCAAATAACAGAGGTATGGAACCAATCAGAGTAACGCGATGCCGTCGGCAGCACCTATATAAAACAAGCGTCTGGCAAAGTTGCTAGATCGGTTACTGCTGCTACAATGACAGGTTATCAATATTTAAGTGAGTTTGAAGGTGGTGTAATAGTCGGCGTACGAGAGATGGGACATAGCATCTCCGAGGTAGCGATACAATTTGGATTTTCGCGTACGACCATTTCACGAGTGTACCGTGAATATCGGGAATCCGGTAAAACATCAAATCTTCGACATCGCTACGGCCGGAAAAAGATCATGGACGAACGGGACAAACGACGACTGACGAGAATAATTAAACGTGACAGACGTGCAACTCTTTCTCAAATTGGCGCAGATTTCAATGTCTCTTGCATACCTTCAGACATTAGTCGGGTCCATGCCACGTCGTCTTGCGGCACTTCTGCGTCCTCGCGGGGGCCCTGCACGATATTAGGCAGGCGTAGCTACCTGTTTTTTTGGCTCTTCAGTGTATGTTGTGCTCAGTGAGGATAACAAGAATGATAGTACAAATAGGTAGTTTAATGTTGTAAATAATAGCTGTATAAATAAATTTGAACTCAAATTTAGGTTTTTATTTTATTAAGACCTTCATCCCTCACGATTTCGGATACGCCCCTGGCGTCTTGTAACATTAATAAAATACCTCTACATCCGTATGTTAGAACAGTTTCAGAATGATTAGTTATAACTCACTGCTTTCTAATGCATACGAACACTTAAATTGTGTCGTAATTCATAACTAATTCTAAAGTTCACAGCTTTTAAATGCGGAGTTAAATGACACATGTGAAACTAGCGGATTCATTGATGACGTTTCGCCTGCCACTAAACTGCAACACGAATTAATTCGCGATCTCTAAACATTATCAAACACTAATTAAGATACGACTCCATGAAAATAAAATGATTTTTCAATTCGAGCAAAACGTGGGGCGAAAAAAATTATGACGACGAAATACTTCATTATTTAAGCAAAAACTCAAACCCGCCAATATAAACGTTGTTATGTGACAGAGAGTTAAAAGCTAAAATAATTCGCACGTCATATGTAAATATTTAATTTTCTTATATGCCGTATAAAATAAATTTAATAATATATTGGAATATGTAAGGTTAAAATATTTATAAATAATGTTACAAATAAAATAGCAATTTTTTTTTACAGTTCATTTTTCAAATATGGATTATAATAAGCAATCCCGATGTATGATCAAACATTAATATTTTTATCGGTTTGTTATTTATCATGATTAACTTATTTAACATAGTTGATCAAGCATTTTAAAAACGAATGATAAGAAAATGGAAAGATTAAGAACTTAGTATAAGCGTATAATTAATATTTTTAAAGCAAGAATTTTATAAACTGAAAGAAAATTAATTATTAACCAAATGCATCCATATCAAATAATAGACTTGAAGATTACACTTGATCAAAAGTAAATGATTGTATTTTTTAAATGTAAATTAACAATAAACAATATATCAGGGAAGAAAATCACTTTGCCTGTTCGGAAAAGAATTCTAGTTAGTCTGCATAAGTCCAGATAACTTTTTTGTTTCGAAATATGGCAATGAACAGAAGACGAAAAAAAAAACCAGTCTGCCTAACCTTTAAACTGTGGACTTGCCAGGCAGTAGTTCCAGTTTTCAGTGACTGGCAGGCCTGTTTCACCCACTAGTTTGGAGGATACCAAAGTGTATCAGTGTGTATCATCCACAATCGTATAAATGGAAACCATTTTTCTTCACTACGATACGCTAATTAAAAAGCAATAAATTACTTACAATATATATGCCACGTAAAACGCTGCTAAGACATGAGCTCTCGTTGAAATGACTTAATCTAATTAAATGTTTTAAACATCTATTCTCTATTACCTCTACAGAGGTCCTGTTGCGAACGAGGCAAGATTTATGGTGGTAAATGTGAGAAAAAGGGGAGGGAGAAACAGCATCCTATCTAATTGGTCCTTTTCATAAGCACGAAGCTGGTTGTGGATAAAGAAACATTTTATGTCCACAAATTGGTTGCACCAAACGTTATTTATTTAAACGTTATAACAATTCTAATACAATCAACATGATACTAGCTAAAATACTTTGTTTATCAAGTCGTGAAAGTAAACTGAGAGATCAACCATATCTTGTTGAGTAATGGACTTACAAGCAGATGCAAATATTTTCCTTTGTATTTTAGTCGTTATGTTTATTCTGCTGAATGTGACGAAGTGATTCAGATGTTAAACACACGCATCCGGTATTTGCACGGCAAAGACCAAGAGCACTTGCAAACATATAAGAAGTTATTTAAACGTTTAGCCTCCTACGTGAATGGCAGTTTACCAACATTAAACTATATTCTACTGTTGGTTATCATGGATTAAAAAATACAAGAGTAAAAATACTAACTGTACCAACATCAACAGCCACTGATAAAAAGTTATATAGTTCTATGAACAGAATAATGACTCCACTGAGAAACAGGCTACGAGAGTGTTTACTGAATTCGTTACATTTCATTTCTAAAATGAAAGAGTGCTGGATGTACGCTTGTTGTTCACAAAACCTCTTCTAATATATTAATTTATTTTTTAGAATTTTCCGGTGGGGGGGGGGGNCAAATGCTAGCCACTTTCAGAAACCCTGCATCCAGACCACTACTATCTTCAACATATTCAGCGCACTTGCCTGCGAAGTGATAGTTTTCTGCACTGGATCCAAGAGCAAACATTCTGGCAATGAAATGGCAAGATGACCACTTGATATTGCGTGGGGCATAAATTACCGGTATAAACGTTAAACGTTATCTACAAGTTTTTGGAACCCAGTATAACCTAGAGAGGACAATTATACGTAAGTGAGTTTACTAACTTCGTGCACAATAAATTCGAATCAGTGAAACCAGTGATTCGCGGTCAAATGCAACAACTCGAATCAGTGAAAATGGCTGCACTTACAAATGGTGGAAAACCTCTAGTTGTTTCATTGAAACACTTTCACTGACTGAATAATTGACAGCCAGCTGCATACGGAGAATTAAATATTATTTTTATTTATTTTAGCCGTATCATAACGAGAAATAAACATCGAGACCTCGATACTAAGAGCGGCTCAAATATCTTCACTCGCACATATTTCCGATAGTCACATATTTGCATATGTACACAGATGCGTAGCATTAAATGTTGTGTGATTTCTTTTCGTTTCTATTTATATTTGTAAGATATGTATTGTTAATACAACTAGTACATATGAGTACACTCGCTTCACAACATTTAACGCAGTTTAAGCCTTCAAACAGAGCGCTATAATGATTACGTGCAAACGAAATGAAACACCGAATATTAGTAAAATAGTATTATAAAACCAAAACCCACATTAAAAAAAGTGTATTTTATGGGCTTTATTATTTTATGTTTTATTGAATTTGATATACCTTGTTTAACGATACAAAAAGTTAAAAAAAAAAAAAAAATTCACCTAGAAACAGCGAATGAAACGGTTGACGAATCGGTAGAAAATGTTACTGAATCAATAAGTGAAGGAAAACTGTTATTTCTCACTTATTCGTCAGTTTAATCGACTGAAGTGAATGTTGAATAAGTTAGTCGCAGTTAACTGGTTAAACAGTGGCATTCTCAGTAATTCGTGTTTAGAGTGCGGAGAAAAAATAGTTCACCAAAGTGATGTAGTGGTGTATTTCTGTCGAGATATTTGTGTCGCTGCACATGTGTGTTATATCTTTGTGGTGCAAGGCATTATACAAAATAAACGCACAAGTATGGAAAAATACGCACTTCAAAAAAGTTTTTGCACTACCTGTAATTGGTTCCACATGTAGGATTTGCGCTGGGATAGCGGGAGCATTACAAAAAGACAATTGTCAAGTCTGGCGAGATATTCTATACGGACTGTGGATATTTTCATTCCATAATTTCTCTTTGGACAGTGAGCAATCTAGTAACTCAGAAATCCCGGTGGTGCAAAACTGTTTTGAGGTGTGTAGTTGTTCACGAAGTTGGCAAAACCTTTATCAATCCACTTTAAGCCTGCAAACAGTGATACCAATCGTGACGGCCAACGCACATAAAAATTTTGTCAAAGTTCACCTCGCCTTGGATTACTGATTCTACATGATGGTCGTGGACAATGGCTTACCTTTGGTGCGATGGGACCCGCTCAACTGACCATCTCGCTGCTGTTGCCGGCACAAGTGCTGGACGGCAAATGGTGCGTGCGCGCGCTAGTGTGCTGCTTCGAAGCTTCGCTTGCTGAACCTTCCCTCCCCTGGACAACGTGACGCCGGCCAGCCATGACGTCATCAGGGGGGCGTTTCCGCTCTGTGAACATAGGAAATCGTTCTAGAAGACGACGAGAAAATTATATAAAAGGCTTGGGTTCTCGTCTGCTCGGGGAGACAGGCCAGGGACTTATTAGAGAAGGAACTCCTGTTTCTCTGTTTTAATTTAAATT